>SNQJ01S0004774.1:8021-26740 GCA_010110895.2 Picea sitchensis
CATGGGAGAACCTCTGTTGGAACTCTACATTCGCGGGCCTGTGCAGGCTAGCTCCCAATAGCCCAAGCTCTTCGAACTGTCAGGCTGTCAGGTCTTCTACTGGGAGATCCTCTGAAGCAGCGTAGAAGGTGCTGGCCTGCGACCAGGGGCGCAGTGCGGCGGCTAGGGTTTAGTTCCCTCCTCCTCAGAATGGAGGGAAGCTCCAGCGGGACTCGACCTAACTGTCTCCAGGGAGGAGCTTCAACTTTCCGTTGAAGCCCCAGTGGAAAAAACCTTGCACGAGTCTTCCACAAACCGTGCTCTTCCGCTCGGCTTCACTCGCTCCAGGTTCCGCTCCAATTAGAAGAACTATTAAGTGTTCCCCACCTTAAATATCACATCTTTATACATTTAATACATTTTAAAAATAAAATAAAATCTTAATTAATTTATATATATATATATTTATTGATAAATAATTATTATTGAATAAAAGCAGTGGATATTAACCACAATTTTTAACAACATGCAGGCGAGTATACATAACCTTTATTTTTGTGTGGAACTTCTCACACTTTGTTTTAATCACATGTAGATTTTGTTTTACTTTTCTATTTCCACTTGAGTTTCTAATCTCTTTAAACATCCTTTATATTTATCTTGTTATATATAAAATCTTATTAATCAAATCCATGATGAACATTAATATTAAAATATATTTTATCTTTATCTCATTATATATATAATCTTAGTAATCAATTCACTAGTTAACCTGGACATTAAAATACATATAAAATGAAAATAGAACCTGACAAAAAGAGGGTCACATAAAAGAGCCTAGTGAGTGGTACATTTTATCTCTATCTTGTTATATATCATAATCAAATCACTAGGGAACATTAACATTAAAATATATATAAAATGAAAATAGAACATGACAAAAAAAAAAAGGGTCAGATAAAAGAGCCTAGTGGGTGGTATCTATTTAAAAATGTTCACCTTTTTGGCTTTGGAATAAATGTTCTTTTAGACCGAGGTGACAATTTGGATAGAATACCAAGACACGGTTTAGGAACATTGAATGTGACCACACAACGCTGCACATGATAAGTGGGTGGGAAACACTAAGATATTTGACTCACTCTCTCAAAATACAAAATGTATGATAATGAATTGTTCTTCACTCTCACCTACCTAATATATATTGTTGTTGACGGGAAATAAAAGGCAAGGAATCTCACCAACCTAACATATATTTATATGTTTTTATAATTACAAGTTGGTATTGTTTAATAATTAATGGGTGGTGTTTTTGGGTCCAATGATTGAGTGGTTTAACGATATTTTAACATTATAATTGAGGAATGGAAGAATATTATCTTAATATTTAATTATGCATTTATTTTTTTCAATTTTTCAGTTCGAGTGGTTATTTAGGTCGAGCAAAAAACTATAGGGCTTTAAAAAAGAGGTTTTTAAGCAGGTTCTTCCGAGTTGAAAGAATGCAAGATACAGAAAGAGCAATAGGGAAATAAAGGTGGTTGACTGAGTTGATGCAGGATTTCCTTGTCTCGGTTCATGTATTTGTGTACAAACACAAAGGAAGCATCATGTTTAGGTTGAGCAAAGAAAGTAGCATATTCATTTCTAGATTGATACTTATAAGCATACCTAATAGCATAGGGAGTTGTATTCAGTTATCATATATTTTTCAAAAAGTAATGAGTAGATGATGTTTTGGAGAATGTGTAGTTTTGGAGCAATGGTTTAGTCCATTAGATTTAGATTTAGTTTTGGGACGGAGTGTTATTCTCTCTATCCTAATGGTTAAGAATATGTGTTTCCTCTTAAGAGGTTACAGGTTCAAATCCAAAGGGGGGTAGGGTATGTATACCTTCGTAGACTTTACTAGTCAAATCCTTAGACGAAGGGGGGTCTCATACACCAATTTAGTGTGCCCAATTTGGTGTGGCTTGACCATGACCTTAAAAATAAATTATTATTAGTATTACTATAATTATTATAATTATATTGACTCTTTCCTCGTTGAAGAAAATAATTACAAATATATTACTATAATTGTATTACAAATATATTATTATAATTATATTGTGTGGCAAAATAATTACAAATATATTACTATAATTGTATTACAAATATATTATTATAATTATATTGTGTGGCTTGACCATGACCTTAAAAATAAATTATTATTATTATCACTATAATTATTATAATTATATTGACTCTTTCCTCGTTGAGAAAAATAATTACAAATATATTACTATAATTGTATTACAAATATATTATTATAATTATATTGACTCTTTCCTCATTAAGGGAAATATTTTACAATATTTTACAAAGGAATAGTCCCTCACTCTTTCGATCATATACTTAAAAGTGCTAATAAAGTTTGTGGAAAAATTCACAGTATGGGGAGAGTGTTCATACTACATCCAAAGAAGCCATTGGTTCATTATATTAGAACCTCTATCTATGATTTATTCATAATAATATATGTTGATTTTATTTTACTACAATGAGCGGGAAAGATTACAACAATTAAAGTTTTAAAGTTTCTAATTGCTAGAGTCGTAGTTTAATTTTATTTATAAATATTTATTACAATCATACTTACAAACTAGATAAGATTATATGTTACACTCACTCTCTAGAAAAGGTTGATATCTTTATTGAATTAGAAAACCTTCGAGACAATTTTTTGATAATTACTTGTAGTAATATTGTAATTTTATAAACAAATAGTTTGTTATGTGGATAATTGCTTTCATGTGGACTTAGGATTACATTGAAAGGCATCTAACAAGTTTGTATTATAATTTTTTTATTACAGTATATATGAAATTTGATTTTTTTTAAATTGGAAAAAAATAAGATAACAAAGTATATAGTTGTAATTTTAAATGAGAAAATCAAAGTTGTAGATAAGTGTGTGGATTAAAAAATGAGATAAAAAGTTATTAGATATCTCGGAAGACATAAAACATATCTTGATAGAGTTATGACAAAATAAAAAAATAGTGGACTTGTGCAAAAATTGAACATGACATTATCACAAAATCAAGCTATGATATATGTTTGAATGTTGTTTACTCTCCTCATTCCAGACTTGTACATTTTATTGGTATCTAGTCATCTGTTAGTCTTTTGACTTTGTGGTATTTTGTGTGTATTCCTTAGTAGCACATCAAGTTTCCCATCATATCATGTTTTTAAAGCATATATAACATGAAAATTTCAAAGAAGTCTGGATCCATTAGGTTCTATTTGAAATCCAAACATTAGTTATTGGACAAATTGATAACATATCTAATTTTTATTTCTTCATATTATGAAGTCCATGATGATTACAATAGGTCATGTAACTGATAATTCCTAGTGTGTAGTAGTGGGAAAAGGATGCAACCCCAAACAAATTTATGTGTATGTTAATGCTACTACATTTTGGGAAATACAGATGTTGTCTTAACATCCCTCTTCTCAAAATGATCCTTAAACACCTTCTCTACTTCAATGCAAAAGAAAGTTGGAAAATTTGATCATTTATTTTCTCTTGCAGTGTTTTAAAGCTATTCAAACATCAATGAGTGTTTAGATTTATTCATAGTAGTGCGAGAATTAAAATCATACTATCCTTCGTCTATTGGTCCTCAAATCCATCTTGACGTTGTTTCCTTCAATGTTAGAATACTGGTTTTTATTAAAAGTTTGCATTAACATATATACTTGCATATTTTAAGAAAGCACACTAAGTTCTTCAAAATTCACTATTAATATTGTGTTTATTCTTCAAAATCAAAGCCATATTCTCTATCCATCGGTTCAAGGCAACAAATTGAACAATGAGAAGGGGACCCGATTGAGGAATTGGGCCCGATCATGAAATTGGCCAAGGCATCAACTCAAATAGTGATAAGGCGGATTAATTGAGGAATCAATCTTGATATTGAAATAATCCAAGGCATCGACTCAGACAGTAAGAAGGGGGCCCAATTAAGGAATCAAGCCCGATCTTGAAATTGGTCAAGACAACTATTCAAACAATGAGAAGGGGGTCCAATTTTAGGAATCAAGTCAATCTTTGAAATCGTTTGAGACAATGCTTCAACAAGTTATAAAGGGCTCGCATGAGGAATTGGGTTGGTCTTTGAAATCAGGCGAAGGCATAAGCTTGAACAAGAGAAGGGGACCCGATTGAGGAATCCAAGGCAACAACTTCAATAGGTGAAAGAGGGTTTGATTTGGAAATTAGGATGAAAGAAAAATTTGAAGAAGGAAGAAATGGCCAATGTTTTAAATAATCATGAAGGGTTCCAAAGGTTGAAAAGTTAAGAGAAAATTGGCTAACTGTGAAGGAACCCTTAAGTAGATGAAAACTATGAAGGCTAAGTTTGGTTTCGATTGTAATTGACCAAGTAAGTGCTTTGGGCTAAACAATGTGATAACACACAACATAATTGGGAAAGGTCTTCAATCTTGAACAAGGTCTCATACAATATGAGGGACAATAAGCACAATGATCTTCTTCATTAATTCCTCTACCATTTTTCATTCCTAAAAATTTTCAATAACAATGATAAGCAATCCTAAAATGAAATGTAAAAACCACTTGAAAAAGAGATGAAGAATACATTAACAAACAAAAATTCATTAAAAAACCACCATTTCCATTATCAAATATTTATATATTTAATAAATTTAAAATACAATAAAATATATAATTTATGTTTTTTTAATTAGTAATTATTATTTTTATATTTTTATTATATATTGTTTTATTGATTGATGTTACTCATATCAAAGAAATAGATATTAACAAAAAGGAAAGGACGAATCATGAAGGAAGCGAGCGACTGAGGAAACCCTAACGACTTCGTAGTGATTCCCTGCATGCTCTGACTTGCATGCAGTCGTGCCTGATGCACGATTTGTGTTGGTACGACTAGACACCCTACGGCTGAAGGTTTATGATGAGCCCAGAAGGGGGGGGGGGCAACCCCCCTCATATAGAAACATGACTTCCAACGACAGAGTGGGAACAAGAGCCAAGCGGCCCACCTTTGAGCCACCATCGCACATGAGAGAACAACTCCTTACCAGAGAGAATGGACTTAGCAAAGCAATGGATGTGGATTCAAGCACATCTCATCCAAAGGCATCTCGAGGATGGGAACCAGGAAAATGCATTCCCCAATCAAAAGAACCCCTCAGATATCTCATAAGATCAACGAGGGTAGGTGAACACACCCAGTTCATGAGAGAGCACGCCCTAATAGGAAATTTCTTGGGGCTCTGGCCTTCCGAGTGAGATTTATTACGATGGATCGAAGATTGGCGGAACCCTAGGGGAGACTACGAGGTTCAACTCAGCTCCAAAGGGATTTTTACGATTATCCTCTACAACCTAGAAGACAAGGACAAAATCTTTGACAATGGGTCGTACTTCTACAACTCGACAGGGTTATTCCTTCGGTTTTGGATGGACCACTTCCACCCAGAAAAGGAGGATTTCACAATGGCCCCAGTTTGGATCAGGCTCTATTCCTTTCCGCAGGAGTTCTAGCTGGAAGAAATACTAATGGGTATATGAAACACAGTGGGGTGATATGTCAAATCATCGGAAGCCACAAAAAAAGGAAATACACCTCCTATGCCAGGATTTGTGTTTATATGGACATATCAAAAGCATTACCAGGATCAGTAACTATGGAATATCAGGATGAAGACTGGAACCAAACAATAGACTATGAGCACATCCCCTTCCGTTGTATAAAATTTCATGAGCACGACCACCTCTTTCGAGACTACTCCCTGAATGCCCAGGTCCCTAAAGATGGGGAGACCAAACAAAAAGACGGTTTCACCACAGTCACAGACCGGAAATGGAACCCACCACGAAAGAAGAATCCAGATGGCGCCCCGAAAATAACCACCAAAAACTCCTACGACATCCTAAATCAATTGTCGAAAGAAGAAGAGGTCCAATATCCACACAAAGAAAAAATCCAAGAGAAAGAAAAAGGTCAAGCTTTGCATCAATATGCCCCGGGAAAAGAAGATCATCAAGGAGACAAAACGGAGGAAAACAGGGATACCTTTATGCAGTTAGACGAGCAAGACTTGACATACATAGATATTGAAAAACTGGAGGAGGCCCTCAACCGGAAGGATCAGCACGCAATCCTGGTAGAACAACTTAGAAAGGTACATAAAGTGTTTATAGATTCCACAGCAGGATCCACTACTCGGCTAGGCATAGCCACAGATCCAGCCACAGACTCTAAGCGTACCCCTTGGGAAAAAAAAAGACGAGGTCGCAAATCCGCTCACCATCTCATCAAAGAGGTAGGAAACTTCATGCTCAACTCAGGACAGGTTCAAAGGCTCTTAGAGGGATACCTCCATCCACCTCCCCAATCATCATGATGAAGATAATAACCTAGAGCATTAGAGGACTTAATGGAAGATCCAAGCAGAGGACTCTTCGAGACTGTATACGCACAAAAAATCCAGATGTTCTCCTGTTGCAAGAGACCAAATGTGCTAGAGCAGAAGCAGAGACTATCTTTCGCCGATGTTGGAGAGGATGTGACTCCCTCCACACAGACTCCACCAATGTGGCAGGGGGATTAGCGATCGTATGGAATCCTACAACTGTTGCAATAGATCGGCCCTTCTCCATTGTAGGTATGATCACGACATACTTCAAAGTCATAGGATCTACCAAGGAAGGGGAAATCACGAATGTTTATGGACCTCAAATCCCACAAGACAAAGAAAACTTCTTGAAGTGAATAAATTCCATCAAATCACTACTGAGCATGCCCAACTGGGTGTTGGGAGGTGACTTCAATATGGTCTTGATGTCGAAGGAGAAAATCGGAGGCACTAAACGGCTGGAGAAAGACAGTGGTAAGTTCAAAACACTCATAGATCAACTAAATCTTATAGACATAGAAACCCAAAATGGAATTTTCACCTGGTCCAACCGCAAATCTGGACATCAGCAGGTTGCTTGCCGGCTAGACTGCTTTCTCATATCGAAAGCCCTGCTAGTGGATCATGCCATAGAGGCCAACATTCTTCCAAAAGAAAGCTCAGATCATTGGCCCGTCTCACTTTGGCTGGATGCAGGATTGACGCCAAAACTCAAATTACCCTTCAGATTTGAAATTTTTTGGCTATCCCACCCTGACTTTCTTCGGCTCTCAACTTCTTAGTGGAACCAGGTAGAAATAGAACATGGTATCTGCATGTAAAAATTTCAGCAGCGACTCAAAAAATTCAAGACACATATGAAGCTTTGGAATAAAACCACCTTTGGGAACATCCTTCAACGAATACAAGAAATCAAGAATAGATTGGAAACTCTGCAAAAAACCCTCACTGCAGGAATCATAACTACGGACTTAATCGAAGAAGAGGAGCTTTAGGTGGAATTAGAAGAGTGGAAAAAGCAGGAGGAAATTCTATGGTGTTGGAAATCCAGGGTTTAATGGCTCAAAGAGGGTGAGAGGAACACCAAATTATTTCACAAATCAATGGTGCACCGGAGATACCTAAACATGATAACGCAACTGGAGGACGTTTAGGGTAACCCCATTAGGGAGCACAACAAATTTTCTGAGGAATTAACCAACTATTACAAAGACCTTCTAACAGAAACCATTGATGATAGAGCGTCAACAATCGACAAAATAACAAGACACATACCCTCCCTAGTCACTCAGGAACAGAATGAAGCCTTAATGAGGCCCATCACTCAAGAGGAAGTGGACCACGCAGTCAAAGAAATGCCCCCAAGGAAAGCGCCAGGTCCAAGTGGCTTCACTACGAACTTCTTTCATTACTGTTGGGGTATGATCAGGGAAGAAGTTTGGCAGGTGGTGGAGGAATCCAGAACCTCTAGGCAATTCCTCCTAGTCCTTAATGCCACCTTCCTCACTCTCATCCCAAAAGAGGAGAGGGTCACTCACCCCAAACAATACAGGTCGATTTCCCTCTGCAATGTCATTTGCAAAATCATCACCAAGTTCATAGCCACATACCTCAAACCAATCCTACCTTTTGTCATATCCAAAGAGCAAGTGGGCTACGTGGAAGGCAGACAAATCATGGATAGTGTCATCCTTGCACATGAGGTCATCCACTCACTGAAGACAACTAAGATCCCAGGTATTCTCATCGAACTCGACCTATCTAAAGCTTTTGACAGAATTAATTGGCAGTACATGCGCTCCTTACTAGAATCTTTCGGTTTTGATAGCCACTGGGTGCAATGGATCATGAGGCTCACCTCCTTAGCCTTCTTATCTATCCTGGTCAATGGAGTGCCCTCCCAACCCTTTTCCCCTACCAGAGTAATCCGCTAAAGAGAACCCCTTTCTCCCTTCCTCTTTGTTTTAATGGCGGAAGGTCTGGGATGCTACCTTAAAGCTTATGTCTTGGATGGATCCATTAAGGGCCTTCCTTTGCACAACATTCAGCCAGCCCCCTCACATAGCCAGTTTGTTGATGACACCCTCCTCTTGAACACTCTGATACTTGAGAAGCCTCCAAACTCAACTCCATCCTCACTGACTTTGTGGAGGCATCGAGAATGGTCCTAAACCTTGAAAAATGTAAGCTCTACTTCCTCAATACGCCAGTCGCAGTCCAAAATCATATTTCCCGCCTCCTAGGTATACCCAAGATCTCCCTTCCGTCCAACTATCTCGACATACCCTTCACAGATGCGCATGTGCTCTCCATCTCCTGGGACAGTCTGATCCTCTCCATTTCCAATAGACTCAACAAATAGACCTTCAGACCTCTTAATATTGTGGCTAGGTTGGTACTCCTCGAGTCTATCCTTCAAGCCTTGCCAACCTACCTTTTCATGGATTTAACAACACCTAAGTTCGTAATCCGGGCCATCAGGAACCTACAATGTGACTTCTTATGGCATGGGCACCACCCGGATAAAAAGTGGGCTTTAGTAGGCTGGGATAAGCTATGTAAGCCCAAAGATCTGGGTGGACTAGGGCTCCGAGACCTAGGAAAATTTAATCAAGTTATGGGAGATAAACTATGGTGGTGATGCCTCAAGCACCCCATGGAACTCTAGGCACAAATATGGAAACAAAAATATGCATCGACCACCCGGGAAGAACAACTAATCAGATTCAATGACCAAATACAGGGATCCAACATATGGAACACGGCCTGGCTCAACAGACATCTAGTCCAGAAGTATGCTTTCTGGGAAATCAGGAATGGGGAAAACACATTGTTCTGGGAGGACTCATGGCAATAACAAACGTCTCTAGCTACTCTAGAAGAAGTCAATCCCCTTCGCCAGGCACTGCAACTTGACAACTTTAGATGGGTTAAGGATCTTTGGAGAATGTCTGACAGGAATCTTCCATGGCACAACTCGAAAACAACACACCAAAAACTACACCTCCCAAGAGAAATGGACCTCCAAGCTTGGCGAGACTATGCAAACCAATGAAAAATATTCATCAGGGCAGGCTCGTACATTCTCATATGGGGTCATTCCACAACTGACATTTTTTTGGTCAAAGAGGCCTACTATTTGCAGGGGAATTATCAATATCAGGCTAAGGAGAGCATATTGGGTAAGATCTGGAACTCAACACTATGGCCCAAGGTTTCCATCTTCCTCTGGCTCACAGTCCAAAGTCGCATCCTCACTTGGGACAATCTCAAAAAGCGGGGTTTCATAGGCTCCTCAATTTTCTTCCTCTGTAAGCAACAGGAGGAAATAATGGAACACCTTTTCAACCAATTACACTACAGTCGGATAATTTGGGATCTGGGAACTCAAATAATGCGTCACTCCAACAGAAACAGGACCAACATCAATGACACTATAGAAAATTGGGACACAATCACTTTTCAAAACCCAATTCTAGCTCGCATCTGGCAGCTCCTACCAGGCTTCACCCTCTGGAAAATTTGGAAGGAAAGAAATAAAAGAATCTTCCAATCAAAGGCTTCACCCCCCACCTCTACTTGGGACAGAATCATGAATCTAATCCGAGAAACAATCAAAAGTAGGAAATGGTCTATTGAGGACTTAAATTGCAGTATGGATGAACGAAATATGCTCCAAAACTGACACCTCAACCTGGCTGACACACCCCCTTCCCCAACGGCCAATCGATCAACTAGCAACCCAATCTCTTGGTCCCCCCCTCCAATCAGATTCATCAAAATTAATTTTGATGGAGATTCAAAAGGAAATCCAAACCTAGGTGACTTTGGGGGGGATCCTCGAGAAATCAAATGGAGAAATCCTCCACCTCGCAACACGCTATCTGGGCTACAACACAAACAAAATTGTTGAGCTTTGAAGCCTCCTAAGAGGAATCAAGATAGCAACAAACCAACATTACAACAAGATCATTGTGGAGTGGGACTCCTAGATCATAGTCCAACTTATAACCAAAATCCTTCATGGAGAACACCCCCTAGAGGTATCACCCAGTTGGAGACTCTCAGGACTCTTGGAGGACTTTGGCTCCCTCATACAGCCTAGCCTTACCATCATTCCCTCTCATGTGAAAAGGGATGCAAACAGAGTAGCAGATTTCCTGGCAAATGAAGGTGTGGCTTCCATGACCAAGATGATCCACTGGAACGCCCATACTTCACCTCGATCTAAACTCTCAGACTGATGCCAAGACCTGGCCAGGATCGATTACCCAACCCTGGATGGGGTGCCATGTAGTAGATGGAGACCACGTAACATAGGCCCAAGCCCAGCCATAAATATGGCAGGCTAGCTCCCATCCCCTCTCCATTAATAATGGGAGCTCACCTTAACTTCCTGTCAAGAGCAGAAGGACAACTCCCTTGCGTGAGCAAAGAAACAACAATTAAATTCAATGGATGGGGGTTGATAATGGGAGTAGTCATATCGCTCCTCCTCGATATCATACAACAATGCACCAACCTAAATAATTTCTCCCTCAACCTCCACCAAGAAAGCAGCTCAGTTCTCTGGTGCATCCATTACAGAACCTTTTGCAAGATAACCATCTGCATTACTTCCTCGATTCCATGGGAGAGAGGCAGGTTGCATTGCGACCCTTCCTGGCATAGTTTTGTCGTGCAACAAAGGAGGCGACAGTTGCTAGAGCGGGCACTCTCCATAGCCCACACTTAGCACTCTTAGGAATCCCACAGAGGAGGGATGGTCAACTTGCCTCCAATGGCTTATGTGGAGAAAGTAATCCCGAAGGAACCCATACAGATCCCTCTGGAGTCCTTTCTCTTCATTATTCCAGAGAATTGGCAAACCCCAAGCAATTTCTCTGTGGAAGACACTACACTAGCTATCGTGGATCGCCAATGCATCAACACCATGGTGGAGGGGGAAGAGGAGGTTCACATCTGCATCGTGGAGGAGAAATTACTGGAGGAATTCCTCCACCTTGCCTCTCGGGATGCCCTACTTCCAGAAGACTACAAATTATCCAGTGCCGCAGTAAAGGACGAGGACGCTGGGAAGGAGAAGGATGCACAAGGATGGCGTGTAGGAAATGAGCACATGGATAGTGCACAGGATGGAGTGTCGACTTCTACAGCCGAGGTTATGGAGGGTCTAGGTGGCACGATGGTGGAAGGTGGCGAGGTCTTTGTGCCGCCTCCTATCTTTATTGTACCAGAACCATGGCGTGCCCCCCCACCCTTCTTCCACCCAGAACAATTGGAATTGGTGTTCTATCTGTGGAGCTAGATGGCATATCAGATCTACCATGGCACACTCATGCACCAACGCATCAATATGTTGTATGAAGCATTCTCCAACGCACCAGTGGGGCAAAAATGTCTGACGTGTGCAAGACCATTTGTCCTGCCGACTCGGAGCGGACCGCACAACGAAGAACCTGGCGAAGCTACTTCTGATGCTAACGGGTAATTACATGGTCTAGAGTTATTTCCAGTTCTGGTTAGATGTCAGTCTTAACTCTTCCTGGTTTAGTTCCAAGTCCAGACTAGTTTGCATTCTAGTTTTACTGTTTAATGTAAAGACTGTAGGTCGCCACCTACCCTGGTTTCCTTTTGGCAGGGCAGATGGCAGACCACCTTTTTTAGACATGGGCATCCCAGGCTGCCAATTTTCCTGGTTTCCTCTAATTCGACAAAACAGTTGGCAGTCTAGCGACATGTGTTTGTTTTGTATGGATAAGCTATACTAGGATCTACCTCTCTTTTTATTTACAAAAAAATAAACAAAAAGGAAAGGACTAAATTGTATATAATCTTTACTTTATTTTTCTCTTAAACTGACCACACTCCTCACATTTAGTTTCTTTTTTACTTCACTATTTTAAGTAATGGCTCTAACCCTAATTTTCTTTGTCTAGATGAGGACCTTGTTTTAGCTAACAGTTACAAAATAAACTTTGAAGACCTGATCAAGAATTTGTTTGGTACTGAGTTAATCAAGCTTTGTAGCTCTCAAAATTTAATAATATGCAAAGGTCTAAAGAAGTGGCCAAATTATAACATGATGACTTGTATCCATGGGATGTGTAGTAGTGTTGTTGACTATGTAATATCATATATCCCCATATACAACCAAATAGTAAAATTTGATATTTTAGATGACCATGAATTTGACTATGATCATAGACCTCTAACCCTAACTCTTAACTTTACCATTCACAAAATCTCTATTGAGGAGCACCCTAACAACCAAATGCACTTAATTTTTGACAAACAAAAACTCGATCTCTTATTAAAAGACTTAATAAATGCTTTAAAACACATATTGTATAAGAACAATATTGAAGCTGACTATAATAAATTTACAACAACCCTCTCTACTTCAATTAACAATTTCTCTATTGAAGTGCTACGTAAAGAGAAAAACAATACAACTAACCCTTGGTATGATAATGAATGTAAAATTGCTAGAAAAGACATTAGGGATGCTTCCAATGCAACTTTAAAATATGATAAGATAAATAGATACAAAACCTTAAAAAAAAGACTATATAAATAAAAAGCAAGAGAAGCTTTTTCACATATTGAAGATAGATCCTAAGAAATTATGGAGGCAAATTATAACTCGTAAAACTAAAGAAAATAATAAGATTCCCTTGAAGGACTGGAATTTCTACCTTAAAAATATGTAAGAATGCCCTAATGTCATGGAAGACATGTTGAATAGCTCTACAAAGGATGAAGTGTTTTCTATAGAAGACATTAATTTTGGGGTTAAGTGGCTATGAAAAGGAAAAACTAAGGACATCAAAGGTTACCAAGCTAAAATGTTAAAAATTGGAGGACCTATCCTCATCCCTCACATACATAAGCTCTTTGATTTAGTTGTCCAGCAAGACTTCCCAAAACCTTGGACTCAAAGCCTCATTGTTCCTATTTTTAAAAAAGGAAATAAAAACAATCCCTCTAATTATAAGACCATTATGATTATCCCCATTTTAGCTAAAGCTATACAAAGGTATTTTGGGAAAAAAGATCGGTACATGGCTAGAAATCCATGGAGAAAGAGCTAGAGACTAGGCTAGGTTTAGAGGCCACTATCCCACTATGGACCACCTTGTTACATTTATGATCATTACAGAGGAGTGACATAATGATAAAACTGATCTCCTTTGTTGTTTCGTTGATTTTAGAAAATATTGTTTCATTGTTCCCAAGACTAACCTCTGTAATAGATTAGAAGAGCTTAAAGTCCCTTTCAAGTTAAGAGCTTCCGCAGTAAGGCTATATGAGAAATTTATCGCCAAGTTTAGGAACACTGAGGGATGATCGGAAGAAATTAACTGTAATATAGGAGTCAAGCAAGGTTCTCCCCTATCCCCTATCATTTTCAACATCTATATTGATAAGTTATAAGATTGTTTGAAGGACGCAAGTTTTGTTGGTCCAACTCTCGCGATTATATTCATGATCCTCCTTCTTTATGCCAATGATATTGTTCTTTTGGCGAAGAGTACCTATGATAATGACCTAGGTAAGAAACTGATAATCCTCAAGACTTTTTCTCTAGCATGGGCATGACTGTGAACACTACAAAACAAAGGTTATGATAATTAAATCCAAAAGGATCACCTACGATAATTTTGTTTATGAAAATAATAGCTTGGAGGAAGTTCCTTTCATACAAATATCTTGGAATCGATATCCCCCACATGTTGAATTGGAACTATAGCATTGAAAAAGGAATAAATGGAGGGTGGAAATCTTATTATGGGCTCGAAAACAATTGTAAATTAGCAGACCTTTGTCTTTGGGGTAAAAAAAACTCCTCTTTCACACTCTCATCACCTTAGTAATCTTATATGGATGTGAAGTTTGGGGTTGCATTATATCTAGAGAATCCTAAAGAAAGATAGAATAGATCCAAAATAATTTTATAACTTTTAATCTCAAAATTAAGGGAAATACACCCTATCCTATCCTCCTCATAGAAGTAAGTATTTCCCCCATTGAAAGCATTCCTATGATTAGATATCTAACATACAAAAACAATATAAACAACATGGATGACAAGAGGCTCCCCAAAATTGCTTCAAACTCTAGCCAAAACCACCAATGGCTCAAGCGGGGATGGCATAAAGATATCAAATCTTGGCTAAATCATTGGGAAATACAAGAAGAAGTCATCATGTAGAATATCGATAATATTACAAATATTATCACTTCTAAATTTAAGGAGAATATATGGTGTGATAAAAAATTAGTGGATAAAAGGAAATTAAGATACTACAAGAAGGTGGTCAACCCTAATTTAGAAGATCAAAATTACCTCTTAGTTTTGAGAATTGCAAAGAACAAAATCAACATTGCTAAAATAAGAACAAACTCTCACGAGATACATAGTGAAACTAAGCGTTGCAAAACTCCCAAAACATCGTGGGATGAAAGAATATGTCATGTTTGTGACACTAAGTGGGTAGAAAATGAAAAGCACTTCCTCTTAGATTGCCCTACATATACCCATATTAGATCCCAATTTAAAAATATTTTCCACAATACAAACCTCCCTAACCTTCTAAGTCATCAAAACTATGATGATCTTGGAACACTTCTCTCAATGCTTTTTGAACATAGAAATACAATTTTAAAGAAATCAAAGTAATTTCTTACCTTCTTAAGGTTCAATAGACCAATTGATCTCAGTGAACATCAATCATTACGTATATTAAATATGTATTTTAATATTATATATATATATATATATAACTTACCATTAATATTAAAATACATATTTAAACATATTTTATTATGTATTTGGTTGTGCCTTGTAATTTATCATACTTTTGTGACTCTTCACAATTTCTACCAATGCCTTAGATACTTTCTCACTCGTTTCCAAGGAGGGGTCCCTTTTTCTTTTTCTTTTTTCTTTTTAGTTTGGAATTACTTGAGTAGTTCTTATGTCAATCCTTCACCAAATTTATCTATTTCTCATTCTTTGTATAAGCCACTATTAATACCAATTACCAAAATTTGAGAATTTATCCTATAACCAAATTTACATCTTCCTTCTTTTATGGCGCTTAAGGTTACATAAACTATTCAAAAACTTCCTCCTAGTCATTGCATGAAAATCTTTAAAATTCTTGTCTTACACATTTGGTTAATTTCCCTAATAGTACCTTCAATGATTGGGATTTTATTTGTTTGAACAATATAGATTGGGATTTTATTTATTTGAACAATATATGTGATTGTGATTATTTGTTTATTTATTTATTATGATGTAATATAGTAAATGCTATCTTTTCCATTTTATTACTAAAAAAAAAGTATTTATAGTTTTGAATTTCACCATATTGGACATTTTCAAATATATAGATATAAACACTACTACAACACGAGGTTGTAGCATTACCAATAGCATCATTGGTTGATGCATTTTTTGGGGAAAAAAAAAAGTTTTATGACACAAAACACAATGATACAAAGTGTGTCATGATTTGCATCAACTTTGCATTATTATTTTTCAACACATGCTCTACATGGTGTCATCATAGTGATAGAAAATATGACTATATCAGTTTTTTGATCAGTTTTGTCCAGAAACCAGTTAGAAATTCAAAAGAATTAATGGAATTGCATATATCAGTTGTTGAAATTGTACAACCTGAGAGGATTAGGGGTTTTTCAGGGTGTTGGATCAATCTATTCATTCAAACTACAATTTAAACAATGAAAATTTGTGATTTCGCCAACAATTGGATTGTTGGATTCCGATGATAATTGTCCTGAAAAGTAAAAAAAAAAGGTATTACGTTTAGACTTGTCCTTTTAGGTAAGTGAAAGTTGTTTTTGCACAAAACAAAAGGTGTTTTTAGATAAAAACAACATTCTAGATGTAGTGGAGTGATATTCTTAACTCATAAATGCTTAGAAACATAAAAAACTAGAAGCCTTTTGTTGCATGCAATGACATTGAATCTAGATCTTAATCAACATTAATGGGAGCAGGTTTGCAAAAGAGCTTTGATACAATGTTATAAAACCAAGGTATCTTCACACAGGTCAAACACCTTAAGAAAATTGATCATGCATATAGATTAAAGATAAGTACACTAATGTTTACATGTTTAAAACCTTTAAAGAAAGAAATAGTGCATGGCCACTTGAAGCAATATATTAATGAAAAAAAGAATAAGGTACATGAACATCTCTCACAATTGGTCCTGAACAAATGACCCTCTATGCTTTTTAAATAGAGACCATGGACCAATCGAGTGTCAAACCACAGATCAAAGTGTCACTAATATTGAGGAGGTGTTTGAATCGTTGGATCACTCATACGCAGGACATGATTGTGATGTCGTATTAACAAAGTACAAAAACACATTAAAGGAGCACACTAAATGCACACTTTAACCTAATATTACACTAGATCAAGTTGACCTTAACTAACTCCTATTGTCTAAATATCCTAACAATGTATAGGATGTGGCAGGTACCCCAAGAAATTATTGGGAAGGTCAACTTGTCAAAATATTAGTTATTGTAATCACTAGGAAGAATCAACTTCCAAAACAATTAGTTTCACATAAATAAAAATATTTACATTGAGTTTATTGTACCAATAAAAACATTGTTCACATTAAACTTTAAGAGAAGGAGAAAAAACGAAATCTCACAAAAGTATAAAATAGAAGGTTCAAATAAGGAGATAGAATTTCATTTATTACATACTTTTGTTGATGGTGGAGTTGAAGTTATTAGGGGAGGGAGTAAAAAATATGAAATTTCTACATACTCATTTATATTCAATTTTGACCTAAAATATGAGGAAAAACAAAAAGGTGATGATGTGACGATCTTCTTGATTAACATACTGTTTAAACTCTAAAAAATGCATAAGATGTTATTGCATAAAGATAAAATAAAATATATCTAAACACAATGCTACAAACATGCAATTATTTCATCTCTAATATGCTCTTTTTACTCAATAAGAGAATTATTAGGAAATCCTATTTAAAATTGATTTGATATAGTGGTAGACAAATATCCAGTAGAACTTAGGTGACTATCATGGGAGAGGAATATAAAAGGAAGATGGGGATGAGGGATAAGAGAAATAAGATTTAAAGGAAGAAGGGGAGGAGGGAGAGGGAGAAGAAAAGGAAGAGGAGCGGGTAAGAAAAAGAGGGGGGACAAAGAGGAAGAGGGAGAGGAGGGGGGAGAAAAAGAGGAGGGGAATAAGGGAAGAGTAAGAAGGGAGAGGGAGTGGAATGATAGGAAGAGAGAACATGACAACACGAGGGAGAGAAAGAGAGGAGCAGGAAGGATAGTAGGGAGAAGAAGAGAAGAAGAAGGGGAGGAAGGGTGTAACACCCCCTCCGTTATGACAACGAATAACGATGTATAATAGTATTTTTTTGTTTGCATAAGGAATTTAAAAAAATCACGACATTATTAATCGCATCACAAGCTCACATTATCATAATTATTATTGACACAAATCAATGCATTAATATAATCATTAGTGACACATGATCAACACATAATCACAAATACAAACGCGATTCAATACATCACGCTCCTGAAGAAAAATACAAATAATTGATCAACCACGTCACTGAACATTTAAATAACTACCTGCCCAACCTATCTTTCATGGTTAGGAACTCCAGGACACATAAGAAACACTCAAGCCCATGATTCATCCGATTGATTTTGACCACTTAAGGTCTCAGGGTTGGCAATTGTTCTGAGGAACAAGGAGGTGTCTAATTCCCTTAACCAATCACAACTCAACTCCAGTCTAGATTTATCAGTCATACCTCAACATTATTCCATGGTGCAAGAGAATCTAATTACTCAATCAATCTTACATCAACATCATTTAATGGTGTAAGAGAATCTAATTACTCAATCAATCATACATCAACTTCAATTTCATGGTGCAAGAGTACTCATCAATTTTATTTTCACGGCGAAAGAGTAATCATCAACTTTATTTTCATGGCACAAAGGCAATCTAAGCATATAACCAATCATACATCACATTAATTCCATGGCACAAAAGTAATCTAATCATATAACCAATCATACATCACATTAATTTCATGGTGCAAAAGTAATCTAATCATATAACCAATCATACATCACATTAATTTCATGGCGCAAGAGTAATCATCAATTTTGTTTCATGGTGCAACAAAAACAATGTCATAAGCATCTATTGTTTCCGAAGTGCATATTAG
>SNQJ01S0004774.1:41224-53230 GCA_010110895.2 Picea sitchensis
ATACTTCTTAACTCCGGATCTATTATGTGTAGAGAGGAATGAAATCTCTTGAGGTGTAAACCTTTCCTCAAATCTTTTACTCTAAACAATTTTTTATCTCAAAAAAATTGATCCCTCTTAACATATAATAAATCTAAAATTAAAATAAATCTATATTAATTTAATTTTAAATATTAACATATTATATAATATATAACCAAACTAAATCAATAAAACAAAAGAAACCCACAAATCATCAAGTGAGTATAAAATAACTAATATTAAGACTGGTCTGTATAGGAGTAGCTTGTATCCTCGTTTTCCCCATCAAAATGGGGATGATTGCTAAACGAAGCAATTTCATGCATCAACAAACAGGTCGAGAAACAAATCACATTTTCTCACATGTACACTAGATTACATGATAAATGCTTTGATGAGGCTCAAGTGTTATTATTATTTCAATAATGTTCAAGTCATATAAGAAATTTCTTCTTACTCACTTTCGTATAATTAATGTTGATGGTATTTTTAAAGGCAACTTGGCCAAACCAGGTGGTGGAATTATTCATTTTTAAATATGTTTGTAAAATTATGATTATGAGAAAAGATTATCTATAAATATATAATTAGAGGTTTAATGTTAAGTAAATACTAAGTAATTGAAGAAGATTTTAGGTGTAATTTTAAGTAAATGCTAAGTAATTGAAGGAGATTTTAACATTATAATTGAGGAATTGTAAAATATTATCTTAGGATTTAGTTTTCTTTTCAATATCATTTAAAGTGGTTATTTTGATTTTGGGTTCTTTTTTAGACATTTAATTACAACATAATTTTCAAAAAAGTAATTGGTAGATGATGTTTTGAAAAATATGTAGATTCAGACAAGAGGAACAACTTAGTTAATTTGGTCTAGCTCAAGTAATTGTAGGATAGAGTGTTATCATTTCCATCATATATTGTTATAACAACTTTGAGTCATGTTGTTGACATTGCCTTCTGGTCTGAAAAAATTTAAAATTTATAATAAATATTATCTTCAAAATGAAGAGAAAACAATTACATTATCAAAATTAAAATTCAACCAATAAAAATAAACCCACTTTAAATATTAAGTAATATATTATTTTTCTTTTAAACAAAATAACTTTATAAATATATCTCTATATAAAAGGGGAATATTTTACAAAGGAACAAAGTTATGAAAAATTCACAGTAGTATGGGGGAGAGTGTTCATGGGGGATAGTGTTCATAAGAAGCCATTGTTAATTATGTTAGAACCTATATCTATCTATATCTATGAATAATATATGTTGATTTTATTTTTTATTTTACTATAAAGAGTAGGAAAGAGTAAAACAATTAAAGTTTTTAATTTTTAAAATTTTAACTTAATTTTGTTTATGAATATTTGTTATAATCATATTTGGAAATTATATAAGATTATATGGTATATTTATTTTCTAGAAAAAGTTGATATTTTAATTGAGTTGGAAAATTTAAAGAGAATTTTGGATAGTTACTTGTAGTAATATTTTGTAATGTTATAAAAAAATCATTTTTAATGCTATATGTTATGTTGATAATTGTTTTGATCTAGGACTTAGGATTGTACTGAAGGTATGAGTAATTTTGTATTATAATTTTTCACTATAATATTATATGAAATGTGATTCTTAAAAAAATTGTAAAAAAAAACAAAATATATAGTTGTAATATTAAATGAGAATATTAAAGTTGTAGATAAGTGTGGAATTTAAAAAAAAGGATAAATAAGTTATTAGAGATTTTCGAGGGCATAAAAAATGCTTTGATAGAGATATGACAAAAGAAGAAAATAGTGGACCCTTGCAAAAATTGAACATGGCATTATCACATAATCAAGTTATATTACATGTTTGAACGTCGTTTATTCTCTTCATTCAAGCCTTGTACATTTTATTGGCATCTAATCGTCTACTAGTCTTTTAACTAGATGGTATTATGTGCTAATTCCTTAGTAACACAAACAAGTCTTCCATCATACCATGTTTTTAAAGGATGTATAATCTTAAATTTGTTAAGAAATATGGATTTACTAGGTTCCAATTCAAATCCATACTTAAGTTATTGGCTAAACTAATAACATATCTAATTTTCATGTATTCATATTACAAAGTCCATGATGATGCAATTCATAATCCCTAGTGTGCAGTAGTAGGAAAAGGATGCATCCCCAAACAAATTTATGTATTTGTTAATTGTACTAAATTTTGGGAAACATAGATATTGTCTCGGCATCCATCTTCTCAAAATTATCCATGGATGTCTTCTTTACTTCAATGCAAAAGAAAGTTGGAAAAATTGCTCTTGCAATGTTTTAAAACTATTTAAACATCCATTAACAATTGTTTCCTTCAATGTTAGAATATTATTTTTTATTAAAAGTGCATTATCATATATATTTGCATATTTTCAGAAAGCAAATTAAGTTCTTTAAAATTCACTATTTACATTGTGTTGATTCTCCAAAATCAAAGCCATATTTTGCATTCATCGGGCCAAGGCAACAACTTGAATAATGAGAAAGAAACCCAATTAAAAAATCAAACTCAATCTTGAAATTTGCCAAGGCATCAATTCAAATAGTGAGAATGACACCCATTGAAAAATTAAACTACCTCAAATGGTGAGAAGCAATTAAAAAAGATGCATAAGTGAATATATAACCTACGAAAAAGTGAGCTAATCCAACTAATCGTGCTTGAACAATGGAAAGAGCTACTGGCTTGTCTCTCCATCGAACTAAATTAGCCAAAGGTGTGTGCTCATGGGCCCATGCGAGAGTTTCGATCAATTNTGCTGAACAGTATGTATAGTTCTCGCCTTACCATTTTTATGGGGACAATCTCTGTACTTGTGGTTTCCTTGACAACCCCAACACTGAATGGGCGCCTGTCTCTGCCTTTGTGGCCTTTCTTCAGTCATTCTCGGCTCTCTAAACGATGGATGTCCCTGAAAGCTGTTTCTGTAAAAGGAAGGTTTGCTTCCCAAGCTTTGGTTAATGAAATTTTAACTTCACCTTGCCGCACACTTGCGCTCGTTCATGCGAACTTGCACTGTTCCTCTATGAGCTTTTAACTGACTCAGTCTCAAAGGGACTCGACCCTTCTGTGTTTTTTTTCGTCGAAAGACTTTCTGGTGCCCATCTGCACCTTCTACGCTTGTCTCCTGGAATCTTTCGAACTTAAAACAAGTTCCCTCTATAAGCACTCCTTACGTTGGATATGCACACTCTACTAACTAAAGCTCTACGCTATCTCTTCTGAGATTTGTTTTCTGAACTGGAAGCATTATGTGCCTCTTCCATTTCCTTGCACTTTGTGGCAATTCCAAAACAATTTTGGCACTCGTCAACCTTCCGCAATACAACACGCAGACAACTAGAATTTGTCAAGCCTTCATTTTCTTGACAATTCTTCATCATTGATAAACAATCCAATTTATGAAAATGTTTTCAATTTCACAAATTTTCTGAGCTCTGCTCGGCTCTGTACTTTTCGGGTGTTCGAAACTTCAGTTTCCGATATTTCGGGGCTTTCGGGACCTTGAGTTTTGGTCCACGAAAATCCCACAATCAGATATTCGTAACTAGAGTCACCCTTTTGCGACTCGCGATCTCGCGAGTTCGTGAGTCAAAACTCTCAACTCTTCCGGTCCCATTCCGCGATGTCCGAGATCGCGAGACAGGTACAGCCCCCTTTTTCGTCAGCGCCCTCGGCGCATGACCACCGGCTAGGCTAATGCTAGCTCCTCTCGCAACTCGCACCTTCAAATTTCTTCTTACTCACTTTCATATAATTAATGTTGATGGTATATTTAAAGGCAACTTGGCCAAACCAGGTGGTGGAATTATTCATTTTTAAATATGTTTGTAAAATTATGATTATGAGAAAAGATTATCTATAAATATATAATTAGAGATTTAATGTTAAGTAAATACTAAGTAATTGAAGAAGATTTTAGGTGTAATGTTAAGTAAATGTTAAGTAATTGAAGGAGATTTTAACATTATAATTGAGGAATTGTAAAATAGTATCTTAGGATTTAATCAAGAGTTTTCTTTTTGATGTCATTTAAAGTGGTTATTTCGATTTTGGGTTTTTTTTAAGACATTTAATTACACCATAATTTTCAAAAAGGTAATGGGTAGATGATGTTTTGAAAAATATGTAGATTCAGACAAGAGGAACAACTTAGTTAATTTGATCTAGCTAAAGTAATTGTAGGATAGAGTGTTATCCTTTTCACCGTATATTGTTATAACAACTTTGAGTCATGTTATTGACCTTGTCTTCTAGTCTGAAAAAATTAAAAATTTATAATAAATATTATCTTCAAAATGAAGAGAAAACAATTACATTATCAAAATTAAAATTCAACCAATAAAAATAAACCCACTTTAAATATTAAATAATATATTAATTTTTTTTTTAACAAATTAACTTTATAAATATATCACTATATAAAAGGAGAATATTTTACAAAAGAACAAAGTTATGAAAAATTCACAGTATGGGGAAGAGTGTTCATGGGGAATAGTGTTCATAAGAAGCCATTAGTTAATTATGTTAGAACCTATATCTATGAATAATACATGTTGATTTTATTTTACTATAAAGAGTAGGAAAGAGTAAAACAATTAAAGTTTTTAATTTTTATAGTTTTAGCTTAATTTTATTTATGAATATTTGTTATAATCATATTTGGAAATTATATAAGATTATATGTTATACTTACTTTCTAGAACAAGTTAATATTTTTATTGAGTTGGAAAATTTAAAGGGAATTTTGGATAGTTACTAGTAGTAATATTTTGTAATGTTATAAAAAAATCATTTTTTAATGCTATATGTTATGTTGATAATTGTTTTCATCTAGAACTTAGGATTGTATTGAAGGTATGAGTAATTTTGTATTATAATTTTTCACTATAATATTATATGAAATGTGATTCTTAAAAAAATTGTAAAAAAAACAAAATATATAGTTGTAATATTAAATGAGAATATTAAAGTTGTAGATAAGTGTGGAATTTTAAAAAAAGGATAAATAAGTTATTAGAGATTTTCAAGGGCATAAAAAAATTCTTTGATAGAGATATGACAAAAGAAGAAAATAGTGGACCCTTGCAAAAATTGAACATGGCATTATCACATAATCAAGTTATATTACATGTTTGAATGTTGTTTATTCTCTTCATTCAAGCCTTGTACATTTTATTGGCATCTAATCGTCTACTAGTATTTTGACTATATGGTATTATGTGTTAATTCCTCAGTAACACAAACAAGTCTTCCATCATACCATATTTTTAAAAGATGTATAATCTTAAATTTGTTAAGAAATATGGATTTACTAGGTTCCAATTCAAATCCATACTTAAGTTATTGGCTAAACTAATAACATATCTAATTTTCATTTATTCATATTACAAAGTCCATGATGATGCAATTCATAATCCCTAGTGTGCAGTAGTGGGAAAATGATGCATCCCCAAACAAATTTATGTATTTGTTAATTGTACTAAATTTTGGGAAACATAGATATTATCTTGGCATCCATCTTCTCAAAATTATCCTTGGATGTCTTCTTTACTTCAATGCAAAAGAAAGTTGGAAAAATTGATCACTTTTATGCTCTTGTAGTGTTTTAAAACTATTTAAACATCAATGAGTGTTTAGATTGCTTCATTTTTATGCTCTTGCAATGTTTTAAAACTATTTAATCATCCATTAACAATTATTTCCTTCAATGTTAAAATATTATTTTTTATTAAAAGTGCATTATCATATATATTTACATATTTTCAAAAAACAAATTAAGTTTTTTAAAATTCATTATTTATATTGTGTTGATTCTCCAAAATCAAAGCCATATTTTCCATTCATCAAGCCAAGGCAACAACTTGAATAATGAGAAAGAAACCCAATTAAAAAATCAAACTCAATTTTGAAATTTGCCCCTCAATCTTGAAATTTGCCAAGGCATCATGTCGAATAGCCAAGGCAACAACTTGAATAATGAGAAAGAAACCCAATTAAAAAATCAAACTCAATTTTGAAATTTGCCCCTCAATCTTGAAATTTGCCAAGGCATCATGTCGAATAGTGAGAATGACACCCATTGAAAAATTAAACTACCTCAAATAGTGAGAAGCAATGGTGAGAAGCAAATCCAATTGAGAAATCGAACTTGATCTTAAAAATAGAACATGACAAAAAGATCACATGAAAACATAGTGGATAGTGGATGGTATATGTTTAAAAAATATAGAACTTTTGGCTTTGCAATGAACGTTCTTTTAGACATTCATTCCACCATTTGATATGATTGTACATGTGACAATATGATTGTACATGTGACAATTTTTTAAGAACATTGAATATGACCACCAAACGTTGCATATGATAAGTGGGTTTTGAACTGTCTTTGTGGTGTGAAGACTAAGATATTTAATAACTCTCTTAAAATATGTGTGGTTGATATTGATAGAATATAATATGCAATGAATCTAACCCACTTAACACACATGTTGATATTTTTTAATTGCATGTTGGTATTTTTCATAATTATTGGGTGTATCTTGGGTGTATCTTGAGAGTTGATTTTGAAATTGGGGTGGTGGCGCAATGATTTTGATCATTATATTTATAATTTATTTAAGTTTTTAAAAACCAAGTCTCTTTTTAAACAAATTAAATTAACGAGCCATTCTAAACTAGTTTTAAAGGATTTCTTAGAATGCAAGTTGCCTTAAAAAAATAATTAGGAAGCATCTTAACCAAAAAAAAAAAAAGTTGTCCATTCCAAACTATTCCAAACTAGTTTTAAAGTATTTCCTAGAATGCAAGTTGCCTTACAAAATAAGTTATCCATTCCAAACTAGTTTTAAAGTATTTCCTAGAATGCAAGTTGCCTTACAAAATAATTAGGAAGCATCTTAACCAAAAAAGTTATCCATAGTACTTTGAACATAAATACATTTTATTATATTTGAGTAGGATTATGTTTTTTTTGGGGTGTAAATGTGTTTGGTAAATTTACGAGGATATATAAATTATAATTTTATATTAATACAAGATAAATATTTATTTTAATGCTTATGGTTATTACTATTTATTGAAATCAATATTAGTTTATCAATCTTTAAAAAGAGTAAGGATTTATTTGATTTTTTTTAGAATTTTATTTTTGTGTTGTGTTTGAAAAGCTTTAAGAGAAGCATTCCAAATTACCATAGTTTTGATGACTTAAAATGTTAGGAAAGTCGATATTGTAACAAATATTTTGAAATTGAGATCTATTAGTGGGAGTACACATGACATTTTAAGAGAAAGTGTTTTCATATTCAACCATCTTAGTGTTACAAATATAACAAATTCTTTGAACCCACGATGTTTCAAAAATTGTCCAATGCCCTGTTTCAGTATGGAGCTCATGACAGTTTATTCGTATTTTAGCAATGTTAATCATAAATGAGATGTTATTAAGAGAACAATCTACAACATAGGTAGAAATATCTTACTTCACAAACTATTAAAAACGATAAGCAAATAAAATCTCTTTAAACAAAGCATTAAAAATATTGTTTTGGACCATCAATGTAACATTTCAAAAACCATACACTCAAGCGTATGTCATTTTGTGTCAAATTTATACTTAACAGAACCCTACACGAAAGACTATAAATCCACTTCAAGTACTAAAATAATTATAGATATGCTTGTGTGAAGTAACTCTAAGGAAACCTTGTAAATAAAATCACTAGTAATGTCGGGAAATTGGATGGGTCTCATAATTGGTATGTTTTGGAAACTACACTTTTTAAAACCTTATGAAAATGGGGAAGTGGTACAATGATATATGGATGAAATATGTCACCTTTTTTCCACTGAAAAATGCCCTTATATTTTCATATAAAAATTTTCAGAACTTTGGGCCACAATTCACATCAATACATACCAGTCCTCTGTTATACACATCAAGACAACAACTAAAGTAAAATAAACCTTCGAAGTGAAGGAATCTAAACAACCTGAAGCACATGAACCAGAAGTCTCCCCAAGAGACCCGCATAAAGCATGTCACCAACCCAACCAAAAAGTAAAACTGGACTTCACTCTAGCCTGACAAATACTCACTAAAACTTTAGAAAAAACTGGAGGAACTAAACTTATTACACAGTCCTAAAAAATGAATATTCAGAGAAGATTTAGACCCATTAATGAGCCCCTATTCCGATCTTTCAACTGATAGTAAAATATTGTACCTTCCTGGTGTTGTAAATCTTTTTTGGAGAGATAATCTTCTTCTTTATTGAATTCTCTGTAGATATGAACGAAGACCAGAGTCCTGAATTTAGTGCACTGCTCCTTGATCCGATCTTTCCAACACTCCAAATTTATGACCTGGAGGTTACTTTTTTTATTTAACCAGAGAATTACGATTCTTGAATCCCTGAATACTTGTAGGCCCCGTAGATGTAGTCTAGTTGCCAAGGTTAAAATAGCCCAAACTCCTAACAATTATGCTCTTGTGCTTGTACTCGGTCCACAGTTTAGAAACCATCTGAATCATGTGTTATGGTATGCTCTTATGAGTCCACCAACTCCACTTTCCAGGCCCTCAGCTTGTGCTACCCCATCAAACCATCCTGTTGGCACTCCCTCTATTAGGACATGTTTAGATCGATGTGGTTTGACATGAAAGGATTGTATCTGTGAAGCCCCTAAGATACCAAAGATCTTGTGTAGAACCGAGATGGTGGAGGGTCTACCACTCTAAAAATGACCTTGTTCCTTTCCATCCACACCTTCCAGTAAGTGTTGAAAGGGAGTGATGTGTGTGCTGAAAATCTCCTTGTCCAATCCAAGATTCTGATTTCAAGCAAGAGTGTCGACCACTCAGAATTTAATTTGAGGGTTTTGATGCTCTGATTCCATACCTCTTGGGTGATTCTGCAGTGCATCATTAAATGTAGCACTATTTCGGGCTCCTTCCATCACAAACAACAAACACTTGGATCAACCTAGCCTCTTCTTTGAAGATTGTCCCAAGTGAGAATCTTCCCTTCCATCAAGAAAATGGTTTAATCTTCAGTGCGATATCCCGATCCCACAAAGTTCTATGCCACCAACTCGTGCTACGAATCCACATATTAGTTGCCAAAGTATCGTATGCATTCTTAGTAGTGAGGATACATGAATTATCTCCCCCATTCCAAATAAGAGTGTCCATGCGGTCTATCAACAACATGCCTGAATTTACTAAATGTTTGCAAAAAAGATCCTATTCAACAGCTTCCACTTTTGTGAAACCAAGATCTCCACTAGTTTCCCAATGTGATAACATTGTTCTGGTCCTCCCCAATCCTTTTTCCTAATGCATATAGTGTATACCTCGTTGCTTAAGATCTGTGAGTAGTTCGGACGATAACTGATATTTTCTACCCAGTCCAAGAACAACATCTTCTCTGAGACGTATAGTGTGGCCAGACCCAAGATTCCAAGATAACATATGTTTCATAACCTCCAACGATTTGAAGAGACATCTCCAGGTGTTGGAGAAGTTGTGTGTCCTCACTGATGGGAATCTTAGCCAAGCCACCACCGAGGTCGAGGGAATGTATTTATCCTTCAAAACTCCATTCTAGAGGCCTTTCTTCATTAAGCATCTCCACAGAGTGTTAGCAGCCAGAGATCTACTGAAAACCAAAATATTATTGAGCCCCCAACCACCAAATGATTTTGGTTTGGCTAAGGATTCCTATTTTCATAGATGTACGTGATCTCTAATCCCACTTTCCGACCACAAGAAATTGAACATCAATTTCCTGATCTTTTTTAGAACTATATTAGGAATAATAACCATCATCATCCAATATACTGGCATACTCTCAAGCACCGCTTTGACAAGTATAAACCTTCCTCCTAGGGACAACCATGAATGACACTAGTGGCCAATCTTTTGCTTGAATTTATTAATAAGCCAATGCCAGTCTCCAATCCTGTAGTTATTTGGCTTGAGGAAAAATCACAAGTACTGAAGGCCTTCCTTAAGATCCAAAAAAATGAAAGGAAAGAGTTCATTGAGTCCTAACAATTTGTCCTCCCTCATCCCCGAGTAATGGAAGGAAGACTTGAGAGGGTTTATATTCAAACCCGTCGCTCTACATAAATAATGCAATACATTTTTTTTATCTCCGACCATTCCTCAAGGAAGTCACCTTTCATGATAAGGACATCGTCCACAAAAAAATATTTAGAATCCTTTGAAGCCTGGAGATCTTGACCCTTATAACTTTCCCTTATGACTGATCCTTTTTAAGTAGGAGGCTCAGACCTTCCATCACCAGTATGAAAAATAGTGGAGATAAGGGGCAACCTTGCCTTAATCCATGACCACTGTGGAAGAAGGGAGTTGGCCCACCATTAATTAAGATCATGAAGGAAGTTGTGTTCACACAACTCATAATCCAATTTTTTAACATAATCCCAAATCTAGTTTGAAGTAAATTCATTTGTAAGAAGTCCCAATTTACACAGTCGTAGGCCTTTTTCAAGTTCAATTTTAGAATGAGAGCTTTTAACTTCTTATCTTTAATACTGTGAAGACATTACTGGTTCGTTCCAACCGCATCCAAAATCTATCTACCCTTTAGGAACCCTAGTTGTTTCCCCCATAGAAACTTGGAAAGAATTGGCTTCATCCTATTAGATATCAGTTTTGCAATAATCTTATATGCCAGGTTACAAAGTGCAATGGGTCTGTAGTCCCCAAAACTGGTAGGCTTTCTCACTTTGGGGATTAGTACTACGAAGGTCGAATTTAGTGACCTAACCATAGATCCTTTTTTCCTAGACTCCTCCATTGCTTCAAGAATGTCGACCCCTACCAAATTTGTCACCTATAATAGGGAATTTGGATGGTTCTCATCATTTTTATGTTTTGAAAACTACAATTTTAAAATTTTTATGAAAATGGGGAAGTGGTACAATGATATATTGGTATGTTTTGAAAACTACACATTTTAAAATTTTATGAAAATGGGGAAGTGGTACAATGATATATGGATGAAATCTTATGAAAATGGTATATTGATATATGGATGAATGAGTAAGAAATGAATATTTTATATACAAAATAGATGAGCTTTAAAATAACCCATTTTTTATAAACCATTATTTCTCCTCATTTGTTTCCTCTTATGTTATGAAATGCGAAAGTGGTACAATGATAAAATAACCCAATATTTATAAACCATTGTTTCTCCTCATTTGTTTCCTCTTATGTTATGAAATGGGAAACGAGTACAATGATATATGGATGAATGAGTAATAAATAAATCTTATGTATACAATCAACAAACACTCAAACAAACTTCACTCACTCCACATGAAAGTCCAGTGCACTCATCCAGACACTCCAGCTCAACAAAATTTCATTCCATCAACCAACAGGTTTGAAGGCTTCATGTGAAGTAATCCAACCCATGTATCCTTATCCAGAGAAAGCATCTCTAGAGAACACTCCAACTGTGGTATACATTGAGCTCAAGCTCAATTAGACCAGGTTCAAGCTTAATTAGACCAGTTTTTTTTTATGCAGTGAAAGTTTGTGTTATTACTCTCCTCTTATGTAAAATTTTATACCTGGAAGGTTAGATATAGTTTTTTTTGTAAATTTTGTTAAGACAAAATAAATTTTGTGTTATTACTATTGGAAGATTGGTTGTTGTCATTGATGTCAACCCTAGTCATGGGTTTTTGACTGCAAGAATGATGAAGGTATTTGGACATGAAGGAAAATGCACATGCAGATAAAACACCCATGGATGGATAATATACATCATGTTGTTTCCGGTGGTATGTGGCACGTCACGTGGATCCTCATGGTTGAGGAGAAACGAATTTTTGAAGATGACAAAGTGAATTGAAGAAGGAAGTACATGTAGGCCCTGAAGATAATTAAAGAACAAAATT
>SNQJ01S0004774.1:59391-89337 GCA_010110895.2 Picea sitchensis
ACACACATACACACACAAAGAACTAGTTTATATCCATGTTAACTCTGGATATATCATGTGTCGAGAGGGATGAAGTCTCTTGAGATGCAAACCTTTCCTCAAATGTTTTACTCTAAAAAAGATTTGTACCTCAAAAAACTTGACCCTTCTTAACACGTAATAAATCTAAAATTAAAAGAGATCTATATTGATTTAATTTTAAAATTAATATATCCCATCCTCCTCTTAGAAACAAGCCTCTCCCCTATTGAGAGCATGTCTATGACTAGATACCTAATGTATAAGAACAAGTTAAACAACATGGAAAACAAGAGGCTTCCTAAAATTGATTCAAAATCGAGTCATAACCACCATCGACTCAAGCGAGGATGGCATAACGATGCTCGATCTTGGTTAAACTATTGGGGAATCATGGAAGACACTATTTTGCAGAATAAAGATACTATTAAAAAAAACGTCAAATCAAAATTTAAGGAGAAAATGTGGTGTGATAAAGAGTTAGAGGAAAAAATAAAATTAAGGTATTATAAGGATGTAATCAATCCTAATCTAGAAGATCAAAATTATCTATTTGTTTTTCCAAGTGTAAAGAAAAAATAAGCATTGCTAAGATAAAAACAAATTCTCATGAGATCCATAGTGAAATTGGGCGTTCGTCAATTCCTAAAACGCCATGGGATGAAAGAGTGTGTCACCTTTGTGACACCAAGAAGGTTAAATATGAAAAACACTTTCTCTTAGATTGTCTAGCCTATACCCATATTAGATCTCATTTTCAGAATATTTGTCACACTACCAACCTTCCTAATCTCTTAACTCAACAAAAGTATGGTGATCTTGGAAAGATTCTCTTAATGCTTTTCAAGAATATAAACAAAATTCTAAAGAATCACAAGTAATCACTTACCCTCTTAAGGTCCGATAGACCAATTTGGTCTTAGTGGACGTTAATCATCATCATCATCATTATAATATATAAACTAAAATAAACCAATAAAAAAATAACAAAAGAAAACCACAAAATCAAGTATGTATAAAATCACTAATAATATTAAGACTCGGTCTGTATAGGAGTAGCTTGTGTCCTCATTTTTTCCCATCAAAATGGTGATGATTGCTAAATGAAGGAATGCCATGCATCGACAAATAGGTTGAGAAACAAATCACATTTTGTCACATGTACACTAGATTACATGATAAATGCTTTGATGAGGCTCAAGTGTTATTATTTCAATAATGTTCGAAGTCTATAAGAAATGTCTTCTTACGCACTTTCATATAATTAATTTTGATGGTGTTTTTAAAGGCAACTTGGCCAAACAAGGTGGTGAAATTATTCATTTTTAAATATGAAATGTTTGTAAAATTATGATTATGAGAAAAGATTATCCATAAATATAATATTAGAGGTCTAATGTTAAGTAAATACTAAGTAATTGGAGGCGATTTCAGGTATAATGTTAAGTAAATGCTAAGTAATTGAAGGATATTTTAACATTATAATTGAGGAATTGTAAAATATTATCTTAGTATTTAATTAAGAGTTTTTTTTTTCAATTTGTCATTTAAAGTGGTTATATCGATTTTGGGTTCCTTTTTAGACATTTAATTACAACATAATTTTTAAAAAGGTAATGGGTAGATGATGGTTCGTAAAATCTGTAAATTTAGACTGGAGGAACAACTTAGTTAATTGGGTCTATCTCGAGTAATTGTAAGATAGAGTGTTATCCTTTCCACCTAGGTTCTATTCCCATAAGTGATATATTAAGCTTATAATGAGTATATTGTTATATCAACTTTGAGCCATGTTGTTTACCTTGTCCTATGCTCTAAAAAAATTAAAGTTTATAATGAATATTATCCTCAAAATGAAGAGAAGTGTTTAAAATTTTCTTGAAAACATGTTATTTAAAAAAAACAATTTACACTATCAAAATAAAAATTCAACCAATAAAAACAAACCCACTTTAAATATTAAATAATATATATAAAAAAAAATTAACAAATTAATTTTATAAATATATCACTATCAACTATTTCGTAGTAGGGGAGTATTTTATAAAGGAACACTCACACACTCTTTGGATCATATATGTCATAGTGATGATAAAGTTATGAAAAAATCACAGTATGAGGGAGAGTTCTCATAAGAAGCCATAGCAACAGTTGCAGGTTAGGTGAGACGCTGGATGCAATGTGGAGAGTTGCAGGTTCTCTAATGGTGGTTCAACTTAGATAGTCGAGTCTTCAACGGGCTCGAGTTAGTTAGAATGGCGACAATTTACTTTGGCATATGAAGTTGTCAGAGGAGCCAGGTAACTTAGTTGTTCTTCGTTGGAAGATTAGCTAGGTCCTCTCGTTTATTAGGATTTTAATGTTAGTTATTATAAGTTCTTCACAGGTAGGTGAGTTTTAAAGGACTCCTAGTCAAGACTTGGTAGGGTCAGGCCTCAACCATTGGGCTTAGGACAAGAAGTTCTTAATATTTATTTCTCTACAACATTATAATCAGTTTAATGGATAATGCTTGCTAGGTGGCGCGTTTAGAACTCTTCGGTGATGGATGTTAAAGTCACTGCACTTTATGAGTGCAGATGATGAAGCACTTTGGAACTGTGCAACACTTTTTTCCTCAGAAGATGCATACACTACGATAAGAGTGTCAAAGGGTCTTTTCCCACAGCTTGGAGTCCTAGGTATTCTCGTTTCTTATCTGTTCTACTAGAGTCTGGTGTTTATGCTCTCGAACAAGTTTCCTTTGGTATTTATCCATAGAAGGCTTGTGGGATTAGATCAGTGGAGAAGGAGAGACTTTCCTAGAGAATTGGCGAGACTTACAAGAAAGCGGGGGGCTCAGAGCGATTTCGTAGGAGGGGGGATTCGAGACGACTGAAGCCGTGGAAGGTAAATAAGTTGAGGTGTATATTTGTGTTGGGATATTATATTAGGCTAGAGGACACGTGCACCATGGCATTGTGTATGCTAGTCGGGAGGTTGTCTTACCAAAAACTCAATCACACTTCCCTTATTGTTTGGGTCGCTACTAATTGGGAACCTCTTTTGGGTTAAAGTCTGGAGGTTTTTTTTTTATGTTTCATGGTTGGTTTGGTTTTCGTTGTAGGAACTCAGAAGATTCCTCACAACTGTTTGATAAACTTTGGGTTGTGGACGACGGGAGCTTGATGTTAAAGATATGGAGAGTAAATTTTGATCCTACACGAGAGTATTTTCAACTTCGACATCTCTGGTTTTACTTCTTGGTTTATCACTGCAACTTTGGAATAAACGAGCACTTGAGGCAGTTGGAAATAATTTGGGTAGGTTCATTGTTGTGGATGAAAATGCTCTGAAAGCTCCGGATAAGTGTATTTGTAAGGTGCTGGTGGAGGTTGATATTCACGCAGGGCTACCAGAGACTATCAATATTGAGTGGCGTGGTCTTATGAGATGTCAAAGGCTTGATTTTATAGGAATCATTTTCCGTTTCTCGCAGTCTCGTCAAACGAGCCACCTTCAAAGAGATTTCATAGGGGGTACTATAAACAAAGACTCGTCTAAATCATCGTTTCTATGTAGACCCACCTATGAATACCCACTGAAGTTTGTTTTGGGTGACTTGAACTATACTAGTACAAAAGTTGAGCTTTCAAACAACATTGGGCCTGAAGGAAGCTTTACGGGTTCCAGTTTCGAGTTGAAGGAGCATATTTATTTTTTAAATTTTTATGGACCTTGCAGTGATAAAAAGGCCATCTAGGAAAGGGTAGGGGGCAGGGGTATTCTTTCCCTTAAAAATATGATTGTGGCTACTGACTTTAATTTCACCTTGCATGAAGTAGAAATTTGGGGGGATGCAGCCCATCTAGATATTTTGGCTCATTTTCTCAAAGAAATGTTTCAGGAAGGTGGCCAGGTGGATATTCTGCAAGATGTTCTTGTGCCAACATGGCGTAATGGTAGATTGGGCTCAGATAGCATTATGAAAATATTGGATATGGATTTTGTTGCATCAGATTTGTTGAGAATCGTTGGTAGGTATCGTTCTTGGGTGGCTTATCCCTACATCTTTGATCACGCTCCGGTTATTTTACAACTCGATGGTAGCTATCAACCCAAAAACCACTCCTTCAAATTAAATTCGAGGTGGTTGTGTGAAGATGGATTTTCACAGATTGTCAATAATGTTTGGAAGGATCCAAAAATTTTACAAGAACCTGGACTTCAACGGAGACTAGTCTAGAAATTGAAGTGTTTAAAGATCGATATAAAAGCATGGGCTTACTGGAATAGATCTGATACTTCAAGGATATTAGATCAGTTGGAAGCGGATTTGCAGAAGCTCTATCAGAATTCTTTAACCGACTTAAACAATCAGGAGGTGGCTGGCCAAGTAAATTCTGGTTGAAAAGTGGTGACCAGAACACCAAGTTCTTCCATCACTATGCCAGCGCTAGAAAAAATCGTAAGTAGATGTAGGAGATTCAGGAAGAGACATGCCTGGAAGTTTCTGGACAAGAGGCTCTAAAATTTTAAGCTGTCAAATTCTTCAAACATTTTGGGCCGGACTCGGGTATCCTTCAAGAATATCAGATTTTTTTAGCTAGTTAGTTTCCCCATATGGTTATAGAGGAGGACTCGATCCTTTTAGAAAGAATTTTCACAAAGGAGGAATTGTGGAATATACTTAACGCATTTGCAAAGGATAAAATTCCAGGCTCTGATGGTTGGACTATTGAATTCTTTCTTCACTTTTTTGAACTGGTTAGGGAAGATTTACTTGGGATGGTTGAGGAATCAAGGAGGAAGGGTGTGGTGAATAAATCTTTAAATTCAACCTTCGCGGTTTTAATTCCTAAAGTAAATAAACCTTTAAATTTTGGTGACTTTTGGCCTATTTCTCTGTGTTGTTATAAAATCATAGCAAAGATTATGGAAAATAGGCTAAGACCTATACTTTCTCGCTGCTTGTTGGAAGAATAGTTGGGATTTCTACAGGGGAGACAAATTATGGACGTTGTCAGGACGACTCAAGAATTTTTACATAGTATAAAGAAGAAGAAATTAAAAGATTTAATCTAAATCTTGATCTAAAGAAGGCTTACAATTTAATCAATTGGTATTTATTGAGGTTGATCCCGGTTCAATCGGGTTTTGGTTTGTTGGTGACAAACTGGATTATGAGTTTTGTTACTTCTGTTACCTACGTTTTTTTGGTAAATGGGGAGCCTTCAAGCTTTTTCCAGCGAGGCAGAGGGCTCAGGAAAGGGTGCCCACTTTCGCCTCTATTATTTATCCTTGTGATGGAAGGCCTCAATATTTTGCTTAAAAAGGGAAAGGTGGCAAGGAAATTGACAGGTTTGAAGGTTGCTAGAATTGTCAAAATTCTTCATCTTTTTTTTGTAGATGATGTATTGATTATGACCAGAGAAAATCTCCAAGAATGGAAGGAGATTGCGGGAATACTGTCGAGTTTTGTTAGTGCTTCTGGTTTAGAGATAAATATTACAAAATCAACTTTTCATTATGCAGGAATTGATGATGACCATATGCATCCCTTTAAATGTATATTCCCGTATAATTTCGCCACTCTTGATGTTGGCTTCAGGTATTTGGGATACTTTCTAAAACCTTCAAACTACAAATCGGAATATTAAAGGTGGCTAATTCAAAAGTTCGAATGAAGGATTGATCACTGGTGCAACTATTGGATTACTCTTTGAGGACGTTTTGTTCTTATAAAAGTTGTTTTAGAAAGATAACCGGTCTATTGGATGACTTTGGTAGCAGTGACGAATTCGGTGTTAGTTAAGATTTGGTAGCTCATTTTTTTCCTTTTTATGGTCTGGTTGCAGTGATAGGAAACTATTGCACCTTTGCAGATGGGAGGCGATTGCAAATCCTAAGAAGGTAGGGGGATGGGGTCTGAGAAACCTTTTCCTCTTCAATAAAGCATTGGCGGTGAATACACTATGGAAAGTGTTGAAGAAGGAAGACATATGGCATCCAGTTATCAAGGACAAGTATTTACCATAGGTCTCGATGGCAACTTGGTTCATATCGATTTCTAGTTCCTAGTTGTCGGCGTCGTAGACATGGAAAAATCTCCTTAAAGCGTTCTCGATTATTTGCCACTGGTTATGCTGGAGACTGGGCAGTGGATAGGCGATCTTGGTAGGCAGAGATAGTATTATAGGCTTGGGAAGGTAGTCCATCTTATAGACATAACTTATTGATGCTTTAAAGAAACAAGGTATCACCTTCCTTTTTCAGGCACAAAATACAACAATACCGACTTATCTTAACTCCTACTGGAAAGATGGTGCTACTCTAAGACTCTCGGGAGACTTAGCTAAGGAATGGGAAATTTTCAGAGTGTCCTCTTAGGTGTAAGTATCCAGTTACAGAATAGGGAGGATGAACTCTTGCAAGTGGGCGGTGACAAGTCGGGGATCCTCTCAATCAAAAATTTATACAATGCAATAGTGAATATATTTTGGCATCATACAATAAGAGGATAGAGGTATTCATCGTGGAAATGGAATGTTGCATTGAAAATCAAACTCTTCATTTGGCTCACTTTGGAAAACAAAATCCTCACCTGGGACAACCTAGTTACAAAGGGGTGGGAAGGCCCAAGCTATTGTATCATGTGTTCTAGAGTCACTGAGACTATCAATCACTTATCCATCCATTTCTATTTCACCCTTCAAGTTTGGATTCTTATTTCAGGTCTCCTAAAGGAATTTTTGAGTTGGGATGGAATTACGGTTGAAGATTGTTTTGACAAGTGAATTTCTCCAAACTTGGCTTTTTCTGAGCTACCAACCATCATTTGTTGGCATATTTGGATGGAACGCAACAAGGCTCTTTTTGAAAATGGGACAATTTCCATTAATGTTGTGGTTTTAAGTCTTTAGGATCTTTAAATTCCTATATTTCTTCTTAGAAAGGACACAAAAAAATAGGATCATGGGTCCTCCTCTGACGCAGCTCTCGGTGGGAAGGTTTGATGGAGAGACCTCTTCAGATGGACTGCAGAGTGGAGTTGGGGGTCTTATCAATATTAACGAGTCGAATGCTTATAAGTGGAGTTTCAACACTGGTCCTGGTACAAATAATAGGGTTGATTTACTTGGTGCCTGGGTTACTCTCTTTATGGCTTCAAGATTACATATTACAGAGCTCTGTATTATTGGAGACTCAAAAATCATAATAGATTGGTGCAATGGCAGGGGAGAATGATGCAGGAGAATCACTCCAACCCATCAACGCACCATCTAGACAACACATCAAGCGTGCATTCAAGGAAGGGAGAGGTGCCAACCCTCTCATTTTAAAATTTGAATTTGAATTAAATATTGTAAGGCTGGTGAGATATAGATCTGATTCATAATAGACATCCATTGAATGTAATTCAATGTAAATTAATGAGAGTAGGTAGCTTGGAGGGAAGAGCTCTAGGAGCCCCTTTTGTAGAAAGATCTTTGTATCTAGATTAAAGAGTTATGTCAGAGAGAGGCAGAAGCAAGACAAAGAGATAAGAGAGAGAGACGAGACTCTGTTGCAGTCCGAGCTTTGTACACATTGTAATCAGACATTTATGTTAATGAGAAAAGAGCAATTTTTCCTGCATATGATTCTGTGTGTTTATGTATCTTTCATGAATGTTATGTGTGTGTTCATTTGTATGATGTAGATGTATGTTATATTCTAGCTTCAGGGATAGACAAAATTCGATGTCTATGAGTTTTCTTTGATTTCAGTCTGGGTTCTTTGTGGCTTCATGCAAGGGGTTGCATGACAGAGTGTTGAAGACTCTGTGAGCATGTGCCAGAGTGCACATATGAGTTCTGTGGAGTTCAGACAAGAATGTGCCAGGAGGGTGCACCAGAGGAATCACGAAACCCAAGGGAGAAGCCTCAGGGTTACTGAACACCTTAGAGGTAAGACTGTGTAGAGGAGGGCACAGAGGGAAGACATAACTACTGAGGGTTCTATAGAGCTCTGCCAGGAGGGCATCGAGCGAGTACAAGGAGTGCACAGAAGGACTCTGTTTCAATTTCTGAGAAAAGATAAGTGTCGAGGAGAAGACACTTATAGAGTTACTGAATACTCTGTAGGCTCAACAGGGCGTGCTTGAGTAGAAGTTGCTAGAAGGGAACTTACATCCTTTCAAGGAGAGAAAGGGACATAGTTTTTGAATACTCTAGAGGAAGACATGTGCAAGGAGTGCACCAGGCCAACACTCAGACGAAGTGTTGAAAGATGCAGAAGGGATGAGTCCCTTAGAAACTGAGCCAACTGAAAACTCAGAAGGGATAGCACAAAGAGTGTGCGTAGAGGAGAACTGTTTCCAAGTTCGTAATCTCAGGAGAGACAATGCAAGTTTTCATCCAGAGTGCAAGCACGTGCCAGAGCCGAGGTCAAATTCCACTACCAAAGATCAGGAGGGATAGTGTTTCCAGAATACAGACGTGACCCAAAGTTACATGGTTCGACGAAGAATCGAAGGTTGTAGCCTACGAAACATTGGAAATATTCCAACTCGGGAAGAAGGAAAAATAAGCTTAGGAGGAGGAGCGACGGTGACCGTTGGATCGACACTGGAAAATCTAGGCCGTCTGATCAGAGTCCAGACATGAGGAATGCGCACAGGAGGTGATCATATCTGGACCGTCAGATCTGAGTACAGAGGACCAACAATCGTTGGATCCGAAGGAAGACGCATGAGGCTTAACCCTTGTGTAATCAGGAGAGTGGACTCATCAAAGTCCTTAAGTTATGAAATGATTGGAACCATCCATCGTCAGAGGTGACAGGTGGCAACAAATTTGGGGTGTTCGTGGATCTGGAAATCAAGATATTTTAAAGGAGTAGAGGAGCAACTTCGCGAAAGGTGAAATCGCAAAATCATCCTAGACCGTTGGATCCAGGGTGATAGGTGGCGGAGATCCACACACATCGGAGGATCGGGCACCTGGAAAACAAGGTGAAGACAAGAGAAAATACCTGGGGAGCTGGGAGCCGAAACGATCCTAGCCGTCCATCGAGAAGGGACGCATGGTGAGAGATCAACATTTCGTTAACCCACACATCAGATAAGTGAACGGGCAGAGTTTAAGAACTCGCAAGGCTCGAACTCGCAATTTGATCTAAGCTGTCAGATCGCAGGAGGAACCGTGACCATTGATCTAGAGCAGATATCAGATAATCAGGAATTGGGAGAGAAGGGAGGAAGCTACCTCCAAATGTACCAAAATGCGAAGTCCCGATTCGGGCGAGAAGATATGAACTGTCAGATCTTGGAGTGTCAGGAGTCGTTGATCTGACGCGGTAGAATTCCAGGAGTTGGGAGTCAGGGTTGGCTCACTCGTAAAGTCCTGACACACAAAATCATGAAACGATCACAGCCGTTGGTCGAGGAAAGTGTAGGACCGTCAGATTTGGTGTTAGGGAGGATTCGAAAATCGAGAGATCGAGACTCAAGAGAGTTGGGTGACTTGGAAACAGAACACCCGAGGTCCCGAAGCCCAAAGCAACTTTTGTTAGGCATGTGGTCACAGCGTGTGGTCACTGTTATAGAAAGATTTGCCTCACCATTTCTATCTTGCACAGAGGGCCCTTTTCCATTTCCCTATGTAGACTTGTCATCTCTTTTTGATGAATCCAGAGCCAAAAAATATACATTTTTCCACATATACGCTCCCTATCTATTATACAAGATGTGTATAGCTGGCTGCTCCACTACAACCTGCATACATCAGGATTTGTGCCAGAAAATACAAAATGAATTCAAGTTTCCATGTCATGACAGGAGATCTCTGATCCTTGGCCTTCCATATACTAGAAACGTTCTGAATCGGCCCTTCGATTTCATTCTGAAGGCTATAAAAGCACAATTTCGAGCTATGGAAAGAAGGAGAAAGCATTCAACTTTGAGCGCAAAGTTACTCTGGAATAATTACTTCATATTGAGTCTGCATCCCTTTGACCCTCAAGTCTAAACATAGTGTTCAGCCCCCAAGCTCTTTCCCTATTGTTGAGAGAACCTCATTATCTCTCTCCTATGAGCTTGACTTTGGTGGAGGCCCAGTTGGAAGGAACCTGGTTCCCTGGTTTTGAATCGTGCTGACATGGAAGTCTGTAATGTTGTCACTTATGTTGATCAATTATTAATAGAAATACTCCTTTCCTGTCGTATTGGTATATTGCAAATATATGATTATTATCCATGGGCATGTTTGTAATGTTTATTATTGGATTATACTATCTGATGTGTTAATCCCTCTATATCATCACTATATATTTGCTTTTCTCGTTTGTTAAGAACTTATTACAGGTATAAATCTTTAGGTCGAAGTGCTCAACGGTGGAACATCATCAAACGTTGGATCGAGGTAGGCTCTTTCTCATCTTGCACATTAGTTTATATAGAATATGTTGGAATTGATTTGATTTCGGCAGTCATACCTGTCTATTGTGGTTTACCCTTGGCCATAGAGAGTTTTTCCCTTGTAACAGAGTTGGCGACTCCACTTGGGAGAGATCTTCCTTCTAAGGGTTGAAGTACTTTTTCTTCTTACATTGCTCTTTTTCCTTTGTGTTTCTTGTCATATCACTGCTTGACGGATTCTGTTCACTCTGAGTATGAGTTTTAAGCCTTTTTTCCCTTGCCTGGCCTTGTTTTAAAGCCTATACGCTCCTTTTTCCTTGACAGTCACGTATACACGCTTGTTGTCTCACTGCAGGATGTGTATATACGCTCTGTTATCCTTAACAGTCATGTATACCACTTTCCTTGGCTTGTTTTCTTGGTTTAGTGATTGTTGGGTGGGATTTGATGATTGTTGAGCCTTCTTAGGTCTTTGTAGTGCCTATTGAGCTTCTCTGGTTTGACAGGAAACCTGTTGGAAGTTGAATTTTTGGGCGTAGTCTTTCTCTTTGTTTTTCATTTTTTATTGTCCTTGAACCGTGGGTTGTTGGCTTGGCTGCTTGGTATTCTGCTTGAGTTATTTCATTTACACACAGTAGAATTTATATATCAATTTTCTTTTCAGTCCATGTATTTTCTCTTTAATATATTTAAAATGCAAAAAAAATAGGCATTTTGCATTGGTTAGAATTTTTTTCTTTGAACCTTTATCATTAGCTTAGTTCATTTAGCGAAAGATTGCATTTTACTTTTGAATTGCAGAGTTGAAATTGAAAATTGCACTGTTTTTATTAGCATATCATTCATTGAAAACTTAAAGATAGACTTTGCATTATATTCATATTCATTTTCTTGCAGATTCATAACATCATGAGTTTTGCTTCCATACCATTTTTGAGTAATCATGGCCAATAAAATTTACGCTTTAAACTAAAATTGATTAGTAATGATTTTATTTTTAGGGTGCACAAACTAGTCTAGGATTTAGTACCTTGGAATAGGATTTTGTGAGTAAATTTCTCTAAGGTAATTAAATCAACATATGTGTCTTAGACAGGGAGTTGAGAAGTCCATTGTATAATTGGTAAGATCAGGAGGCTCCGCTCACACCAGAGTTAATCACGAGGTCGTGCAAAGTTAGTTGAAGGGATAACCCCTGGATACTCACCTAGCGTCAGAGATATTTCTGTGGATTTATTCGTATTTGGGGATCTTTCTAGTACCCATACCTCTGTGAGAGGTGGTGCTTTGAAGGTTTCGATCTGTGCTACCCTACCCATACGGTGATCCGGACTTACGACTACTCGCCTGTGCATCGGTTATACAATGGTTTATTAGTTGCTTGACTTAGGTATCTCATAGGTTACTTGCAGGGGTTATTCTTCTTGTACCCTGGGTTAGATAGGGGTCAGACAACGCACAACCTTTATGGAGAATTACCTCTCCAGGGGGATCCGACCGATTGGTTGTTAATCCTAGGAGGGCACCTATAACTGATTTTGTTACCTCCAAACTTTAGCAGGAGTCTCAAGTCCCTCTTAGACGAGACATACCTTATATAGCGAGGGAGGCCACTCATCCACTAGCCTGTTTGCATGCATATTGGCCGTATGACTTTTTGGTATGCTCTTTGACTACTAGCTGGCCTGAGGAGTCTATTTTGGGTTTCATCGTTATGGACAGTGGAGTTTATTTTTCTCCGTCATTCACTGCTACCCACCCCATGATGCCTGCTCATGTCATGGGGATGGACCCTTCCGCTTTTTACAATGGTATGCAAAACTACAACACTCAGTCTGCACCTTGGGTCTCTGGTCATTTTTCTGTTGATATGCCTTCCCTCATGCAATCCTCTCCCTGGCCCACATATATGAATCCTAGCATTGGATCTGGGGGCACCATGGCTCCAATGCCTACTTCTTCATTTGATATGAGTCATGTCCCCATGGGAGGTTGGAGCCTTCCCCTTTATGGATCCAATACTAGTTATGCCCTTTCAGGAGCCAATACTCAGATGGGTGCTTATCCCACTTATTACACCCCACCCATGTATCTTTTGTCCTCCATGTTAGTTCCTTCAAACACTTTTTCCATGACAGGTCTTCAAGTACCCCTAGGTATTTCATATGGGGAGAATAAATTTTACAGTTTGGGCTATCCTCTTTATGGGACCCCTTCACAAGGGGGAAACATATATCCTCACTCGAATAATTCTTATCCTACCACGGTCTCTTCGCAGACCCCAGTGATGATGCCTGTCCAAACCTCTTCGGACCATTTTGGCATTGGCCACCACTTTTCTGGGCTGGATAGGGGATACACCAGGATCCTTTCTCGCCTGCAATGTTTTAGAACCAATATTTCCCTGGATCTTGGAATCAAATGCCACAATCTATCGCTAGCCCAGTTACTGTCAATCACACTAGTGCTCCATCACCCACCTCTGCTAGTCATGTCGGAGCTGGGTCGACATTTCCTATGAATTATGTCGACAACTTGCCCCCAACCTCTGCCAATTATGTTGGGGGCACCATACTTTTTACCCCAAATCATAGCCGTGTCATGTCTCCAGCCTCTATTCATCATACAGGAGACGACTCTCTTTCCCCTGCCAGTTACATCGAGAATCCTATACGTCTAAGACATAAGACTAAATTCCTTTGCAGGACTTGTGAAGGAAGTCACCTTACTCGTTTGTGCCCAACTACTGTCGGAATACTAGAAGCGTGGGGCTCACCCAAGAGCCCTTCAGATTCTGAAGCATCTGTGGTTTCTCCTCACACCACTTCTCCTTTGATCGTCTCGGTGGTTCCACCGACGCAATCTTCTCCCGACCTCACCCCCTTTTTCAAAGGTGAAACGTCTCTTGCCCCCGTTACTATGCATCCTCTTCAACCTATAATTGAAGAAGTGGCCACACCGGTGCAATATTTGGTCAACCCTACTCTCCCTGAAGAGAGTGATGCACCTTTCAGTCATGTCATCAACATTTAAAATCCTCCCCCTTCTAAACGAGAGAGATTTATTCTTCCTCTGGATGCTCTCCCTCCAAGTCCTGACGAGGTTCCCTTCGATTGGGATGACCTAATGGGGCATCCCATACCCCCACCTATGTCTTTTCCATTAAGAGACATTATCCGAACCATCACGGAGACTGTATCCTCCGTTATCACTTTCTCCTCCTTGACTTGGAGAGCTTTGGGTTTTCCCAAGCTCTTGTCAGCTATCCGTGAGATACTGACTTTCCGTAGAAGACCGAGACAGGAGCCTTGGCCTCCCCCTTTACATGTTGATTAAGACAACAAAATGAGTCTTAGTTAAGCTCTTTTCTGAATCGTCTAAAAACCAAAAATATTTTTGAGTGATTTGTCCCTTTCACACTCATTAAATTGGATTTGAAAGGTCATGAGTCTTAGTTAAGCTCTTTTCCAAATCATTATAAAAAATAGAAAAGATTGCTGAGTGAACTTGTTTTTTTCACACTCGTAAATTGGATTCGAAAAGATGTCTATTTGGCACAAGTTTACCCTTTTTTCACACCAAGTAGACTAAAAGACATAAAAAAGGATATTTTTTGGTGTTAAGTTGTGATTGCATCTCATGCCCTCGCTTGCAATATTGAGCCTTTAGCCGGTCCTCTCTTTGCATTATAAACCGTTACCTAAACAATTTTTGCATCCTCAACCAAACAAAGCCTTGTTTATATCCTTCGCAATTTGACACCCTATACCCTGGAGGGAACATCACCCCGAGTGTCCATCTCCCGCATGCATTTCCTTGCATTAAGCATAGGTACGTTCCACTGCTGGAACTAGTTGTTCTTACTTGCGACACTTGTTTCCTCCTCTGTATCATAGCATTCATTTGTTACAAAAAAACAAAAAAAGATGGGCGGGAAGGGAGTACTATATTATAATCGGCAGCAGTCGTGTCGCCTTTAAATGGAGTACAAAGTTATTGAGTCCTTGCGTCATCATAATTTTGGGTTTAGCATGGCCTTAGGAAGAAAATCTCGTTACATAGTTTTCTCTACCAGTTGTTACTCTTCCAGTCCCTATAGAGAACGTTATTGATGTCTCCTGCATCTAATAGTCACATCATTAAGTCTATGCTGCCAGAGTCCACCATATGTCTCATGCTTTTGTTCAAAATAAGTCATCAACCTGTGTCGGCCACTCCTCAGAAATCTTGACTTTGCATGTTGGCCATACCCTCAATTTCTCTCAGAATCACATGATACTATGGTCTTACCATGCACCTTGGCCCTACTTTAATCATTGGTAGGTCACCTTGAACCCAACAATCGACATATCATCATTGGTCGTTGACTGGATGGTTTCCCTTGTGTTTGACGGCAAGCCATCTATTCACAGTTTGGGATTCGTGCAGTGTCTTGGATGCTATTAGCCTTATTGGTGGTGTCCTCGCCTTTGTCAGCAATTTTCATCATTGGCTTCTTTTCAGAGGGTCTTTTTCGTATACCGCTTGCACTTGGTACATGCGAAAGATGCACAGGGTCATTAGTTCGTGAACATGTTCTTCGTCCGATCTCCACCAAATCATGAAGCTCCTACTTTGTTCCTCGCGCTGACTGATGAGAGATGCCTTAATTCTCTCCTTTCAGTGGGTCTCTTTCCATCGACTTCAACTCATTTATTCTGGATACGAGACCTAGAGTTTTATGAGTACCTTGAGGCTTGCAGTCATTAGTGGCAGGCTCTCTCACTGTTGACAGATGGGAATACATCAATGTATCCTAATCAATGGATTCTCAAGTGTTCGACCTCGACTCCTTTATTCACACTTGTAGAAATGTACTCGGTGCCTTGATACCTACTTTCATTATTGGTAGGTTGTCTTGCGTTTGTTAACGGTATACCTCAATGACCGGTAATCAAACGATGTCTCATTGTGTTCGACCTCAACTCCTTTATTCACATGATGTGGACTTGCACCCCTGGCAGATAGTGTACAAGACTTGAAGACATCACTACGTGGCTGCAACTTTCCTGAGCTATTGCTTCTCTTTCATTAGATCAACACCTATTCGACTTCAGTGATCTTGGGAGATCAGATTGTACGCCATGGTATACAGAGATCTTTAGATTGATTTTGAGACTAGTTTCACTGGGCCTCGTTCGTGACCATGACAACTTTTTGCATGCAACCACATTTGTATTTTCCTATTCATGGCCATGAACACTTGTTTGGTATATTTTTCACATGGATTTGCATTGTATTCTTGGCAACCATGTATGCAAGGTCAGTATAGAATGTAATGAGCAATCATGTTCATCCAGTTGGTTCTCTACCACTCCACTTCTGGGTTATTTATAATGTATTTAGGCCATCGTAGATACCCCTCTAATTTCACACATTAGGGGGCATCTGTTATAGCAAGATTTGCCTCACCATTGCTATCTTGCACAAAGGGCCTTTTTCCATTTCCCTATGCAAACTTGTCATCCCTTTTTGATGAATCCAGAGCCAAAAAATATACATGTTTCCACAGATACGCTCCCTATCTGCTATACAATATGTGTATATGCTAGATGCTCCACTACAACCCACGTACATCGAGATTTGTGCCAGAAAATACAAAATGAAGTCAAGTTTCCATGTCACGACAAGAGATATCTGATCCTTGGCCTTCCATATACTGGAAACGTTCCGACTCGACCCTTCAGTTGCATTCTGAAGGCTATAAAAGCACAATTCCGAGCTATGGAAAGAAGGAGAAAGCATTCAACTTTGAGAGAAAAGTTGCTCTGGAGGAATTACTTCATATTGAGTCTGCATCCTTTTGTCCCTTAAGTTTGAACACATTGTTCATCCCCCAAGCTCTTTCCCTATTGTTGAGAGAACCTCATTGTCTCTCTCCTATGAGCTTGCCTTTGGTGGAGGATTGAAGTGGTGGAGGCCCAGTTGGAAGGAACTTGGTTCCTTGGTTTCGAACCGTGCCGACACAGAAGTCTGTAATGTTGTCACTTCTGCTGATCAATTATTAATAGAAATACTCCTTTCTTATCCTATTGGTATATTTCAAATATATGATTATTATCCATGGGCATGTTTGTAATGTTTATTAATGGATTATGCTATCTGATGTGCTAACCCCTCTATATCATCACTATATACTTGCTTTGCTCGTTTGTTAAGAACTTATTGCAGGTATAAAGCTTTGGGTCGAAGTGCTCAATGGTGGAACATCATCAAACGTTGGATCGAGGTAGGCCTCTTTCTCATCTTGCACATTAGTTTATATAGCATATGTTGGAATTGAGTTGATTTATGCAGTCATACTTGTCTGTTTTGGTTTACCCTTGGCCATAGAGAGTTTTTCCCTCGTAACAATTGCGTGAGGGAATCTCACGCCTTGTGCTTGTTTGTGCAGGTGGGGTTTCATAGGGCCTGTGGATCAGATAGCTGGATTCCAACGGGGAATTGAAGAGTTGCTTTAGCTCGATAGAGAGAAGAACGATCCTTGACCGGGAGGTCAGCGGAACCTGTCGAGGCAGAGGTAGGCAGTCTGCATCAAGTGGTATCATAGCTTAATTTTTGTTTGTAGACCGCAGACAAAAGAAGGACGATGAAAGGATATAGTCTAATACCATCAAGTGGTATCAAAGCACATAATTTGTCTGCAGGTCGTAGGAAAATGTAAGGAGATAAAGAAGATAGTTCGATACCATCAGGTGGTATTAGAAGCTGAACTTCATCTGCATGTAGTAGGTGAAGGAAGACAGAGTGTTAGTGCTCCGTGTGAAATATTGTTGCAAGGTGAGCAACAATGGTAAACATATAGGTGGGATGAGCCAGAAGAACCAGTTGTGTTCTTAAAGGTGGGAAAGGAAGATGGCTACTGAAGGCCATGGATGTTTTCGAAGAGAAGGCCACAAGAAGAAATTCAATCTAGAGATGGATCTGGAGCTCATTGAGATAAGAGCACAGATGGAGAAGCTTGCATTTAAAATGAAACAAGAAGTTAAAGTGCATTGGGTGTATGAGTGGCCCATGAAGAAGAAGGTGAAGTGGTCCATTCAAAAATTTTTAGCCAAAGGAAAACAAAAGATCTTGAGAATGTGGCTAAGGTATGTTGAAAGCCTCAGAGGTGAATAGGAGATGGTTCACATCTATGAGCCAGAAACTGGGAAGAGTCTCAGTGATGATGAGCAGAAGAGATCAAGGAAGGGTCTTAGAAACTGCGAGGTGGGCAGTGAAGAAATTTCAGATTTCCAGGTGGGCAATGAGATGGGATCATTGGAGGATCTCATAGACTGCCAGGAGGGTAGGGCAGAAATCCTAGATTTCCAGGTGGGAAAGGAAGAGGAGATGAGATTATCTGATAGTCTCATGAACTCAGAGTTGAGTTTATATCAGCAAGGAGTGATGACAGAGAGGGAAGATCAGAGGAGTGTTCTGATCATTAGGGGAATTCAGATATTCCTACAAAGAAAACCAATTGAGGCCACAACACATGTTGCAGATGTAGCAGAAGGAGAAGGACAACTAGCAGAGACTGTCAAGGAGAAAGAAGAAATGGACCAGATGTTGATATCTACCCCAACAGAAGAAGAGCATGCAGATAAGGTGCTCACTCCATGGGATAAGGAGTTGGAGATGTTGGAGTATTGGCTGAACCATCCAGAGCCAGTAGATGACTTCTATGAGCAGATAGTCATGCATATTGTGGGAGAAGAGCATTCAACATAATCGCTCAGAAGTATCAGCCAGGAATATGAACAGGAGATGACTGCAACATTGAAGCCTGCAACAGAAGATGAATTAGAATTCCAGTATGAGGAGCAACTGGAAGAAGTTGGGGATGAACCAACAGAAGAACTGGCATAAGCTAGTTTGTCAAAGGAAGAAGTTGAGAAATGACTCAATAATTAGACTGCAAAAATGGAGTTTGCAGCAGGGTGGAAAGATAAAGCCATAGGAGATGGAGATAACAACAAGGGGACCAAGATGATCCACCCATTGATAAAGAGGAGCTGCAACAGAACAGGCAACATAAAGAGAGCCACCCACTAGAGCAGATGGATAGAGAGATAGAAGAGATAAGAAGGCTGATGTTGAGGTCAGCAGCAGAAACTTCCAGTGAGGAAAAGCTGAGCAGAAGGAAGCCTGCCATAGCAGCAGGGAAGAAGCAACAACAACAACAACAAAGCAGTGGAGAAGATGGACATATCCAAAGAACAGTTTGGGATCCATGTGGATTTCAACAGATTCGGGAAGCTCATGAGAAGGAGCTCATGATTTTTTCGCAGCAGAGGAGTATGATGCAGGAGCATCGCTCCAACCTAGCAACGTGCCATCTAGACAACACATCAAGTGCGCATTCAAGGAAGGGGGAGGCGCCATCCCTCTCATTTTAAAATTTGAATTTGAATTAAATATTGTAAGGCTGGTAAGATCTAGATCAGATTCGAACTAGACAACCATTGAATGTAATTCAATGTAAATTAAGGAGAGTAGGTAGCTTGGAGAGAAGAGATCAAGGAGCCCCTTTTGTAAAGAGATATTTGTATCTAGATTAAATAGTTCTGTGAGAGAGAGGCATAAGCAAGACATAGATATAGGAGAGAGATTTGAGACTCTATTGCAGTTCGAGATTTGTACACATTGTAATCAGACATTTGTGTTAATGAGAAAAGAGCAGTTTTTCCTGCATATGATTCCATTTGTTTATGTGTCTTTCATGAATGTTATGTTTGTGTTCATTTGTATGTTGTAGATGTATATTAGATTCCATCTGTAGGGATAGACAAAATTCAATGTCTGTGAGTTTTCTTTGATTTTAGTCTGGGTTCTTTGTGGCTTCATGCAAGGGGTTGCATGATAGAGTGTTGAAGACTCTGTGAGACTGTGCTAGAGTGCACATCTGAGTTCTGTGGAGTTCAGACAAGAATGTGCTAGGAGGGCGCACCAGAGGAATCACGAAACCCAAGGGAGAAGCCTCAAGGTTACTAAACACCTTGGAGGTAAGACTGTGCAGAGGAGGGCACAAAGGGAAGACAAAACTACTAAGGTTTTTGTAGAGCTCTGCCAAGAGGGCATCGAGCGAGTGAAAGCAGTGCATAGAAGGACTATGTTTCGAGTTCTTAGAAAAGAGAAGTGTCGATGAGAAGACACTTACAGAGTTACTGAATACTCTGTAGGCTCAGTCGAGTATGCTTGAGCAAAAGTTTCCAGGAGGGAACTTACATCCTTTCAAGGAGAGTAATGGACAAAGTTGTTGAATACTTTGGAGGAAGACCTGTGCAAGGAGTGCACCAGGCCAACACTTAGACAAAGTGTTGAAATATGCAGAAGGGACAAGTCCCTTAGAAACTGAGCCAGCTGAAAACTCAGAAGGGGTAGCACAAAGAGTGTGCATATAGGCGAATTGTTTCCAAGTTCATAATCTCAGGAGAGACAATGCAAGTTTGCACGTAGAGCACAAGTACGCACCAGAGCCGAGGTCAAATTCCATTACCAAATCTCAGGAGGGATAGCGTTTCCAGAAAGCAGACGCGACCCAAAGTTACAGGTTTCAATGAAGAATCGAAGGTTGTAGCCTTCGAAACATTGGAAATCTTCCAAGTCAGGAAGAAGGAAAAATAATCTTAGGAGGAGGAGAGATGGTGACCATTGGATTGACACTCGAAAATCTAGGTCGTCTAATCAGAGTCCAGACAGGAGGAACGCGCACAGGAGGTGATCAGATCTAGACCATCAAATCTGAGTACAGAGGACCAACAACTGTTGGATCCAGAGGAAGACGCATGAGGCTTAACCCTTGTGTATGAAGGAGACTTGACTTGTCAAAGTCCCGAAGCTTCGAAACGATTGAAACCGTCCATCGTCAGAGGTGACAAGTGGTAGCAGATCTATGGTGTTCATGGAGCCAGACATCGAGAGATTTGCAAGGAGTAGAGGAGCAACTTCGCGAAAGGCGAAATTGCGAAATCATTCTGGACCGTTGGATCCGAGGTGACAGGTGGCGGAGATCCACACACATCGCAGGATCAGGCAGTTGGAAAACAAGGTGAATACAAGAGAAAATACCCGGGGAGATGGGAGTCGAAACGATCCTAGTCGTCCATCGAGAAGGGACGCGTGGTGAGAGATCAACATTTAGTTGACCCGCACATCAGAGAAGTAAACAGACAGAGTTTGAGAACTCGCAAGGCCTGAACTCGTGATTTGATCTAAGCCGTCAGATCACAAGAGGAACCGTGACCATTGATTTGGAGTGGATATCGGAGAATCAGGAATCGAGAGAGAAGGGAGGAAGCTGCCTCCAAAAGTCCCGAAATGTGAAGTCTCGATTCGGGCGAGAAGATCTGAATCGTCGGATCTTGGAGCGTCAGGAGCCGTTGATCTGACGTGGGAGAATTTTAGGAGTCGGGGAGTCAGGTTTGGCTCACTCCTAAAGTCATGACACACAAAATCGTGAAACGATCGTAGTCGTTGGTCGAGGAAAGCGCAGGACCATCAGATCTGGTCTAAGGGAGGATTCAAAAATCGAGAGATTGGGACTCAAGAGAGTTGGGTGACTTGGAAATAGAACACCCGAGGTCCCGAATCCCAAAGAGCCTTTTGTTAGGCATGTGGTCACAGCCTGTGGTCGCGTGAGGGAATCTCGCGCCTTATGCTTGTTCGCGCGGGTGGGGTTTCATACGGCATGTGGATCAGATAGCAGGATTCCACCGGGGAATCGAAGAGCTGCTTCAACTCGACAGAGAGAAGAACGATCCTTGACCGGGAGGTCAACAGACCCTGCCGAGGTAGAGGTAGGGGGTCTGCATTAGATACTTCAGAGCATGGTGCTAGACGGATGGAAGAAAAAGATTAGAGACTTGAGCACTCATTTTGGAGCGATCACATTTACCCGTTCCTACCAAGAATTCAACATGGAGGCTGATGAATTATCAAAGAAGGAACTTAAGGATCATCGGGGTATTATTTTCTTCACTCAGAGGGAAGATGACAACAAAGGCCCTACTAGATTCTTTAGAGTCTTCTAGTCTATGCTTGAGCAACATTGCCATGTGATAAGACTCTGTCTCTTAGTGTGGGGTTTAAGACTATGTATTTTTATAAGGGATATTTTTTGTTATTCCTCTGTTGGTATTATAGTTGGACATCGATATAGTGTTTAAGACAATAAAAGTTTTCTTTCTTTTACTAAGATCTTTTCATGGTCCGATAGGTTAAGAGAATCAGATGATGTAAATCAATTATATTTCTAATATAATGAGCAATTTTCTTTTGGAAAAAGAATCCATTGATTAATTATGTTAGAACCTATATCTATGAATACTATATGTTGATTTTATTTTACTATAATGAGTAGGAAAGAGTAAAACAATTAAATTTTTTAGTTTTTAAAGTTTTAGCTTAATTTTTGTTTATGAATATTTGTTACAATCATACTCCGGAAACTATATAAGATTATATGTTACACATACTTTCTAAAAAAAAGTTGATATTTTTAAACTATATAAGATTATATGTTACACATACTTTCTAGAAAAAGTTGATATTTTTATTGAGTTAGGAAAATCTAGAGGTAAATTTTTGGATAGTTAATTGTAGTAATATTTTGTAATTTTATAAACAAATCATTTTTAATGCTACATGTTATGTGGATAATTGCTTTCATCTCGGACTTAGGATTGTATTAAAGGTTTCACACAACAATTTTGTATTATAATTTTTCACTATAATATTATATATTATATGAAATGTGATTCCAAAAAAATTGTAAAAAAACAAAAAACAAAATATATAGTTGTAATTTTAAATGAGAATCTTAAAGTTTTAGATAAGTGTGTGGAATTAAAAAAAAAAAGGGAGAAATAAGTTATTGTAGATTTTTGAGGGCATAATGAATGCTTTGATAGAGATATGACAAAAGAAGAAAATAGTGGACACTTGTAAAAATTGAACATGACATTATCACAAAATCAAGCTATATTACATGTTTGAACGTTGTTTATTCTCTTCATTCAAGCCTTGTACATTTTATTGGAATCTAGTCGTCTACTAGTCTTTTGACTATATGGTATTATGTGCTTATTCCTTAGTAACACAAACGAGTCTTCCATCATACCATGTTTTTAAATGATGTATGATCTTAAATTTGTTAAGAAATATGGATTTACTAGGTTGCAATTCAAATTCATACATTAGTTATTGGCCAAACTAATAACATATCTAATTTTCCTTTATTCATATTACAGAGTCCATGATGATTACCCTAGGTCATGCAATTCATAATCCCTAATGTGCAGTAGTGGGAAAAGGATGCATCCCCAAACAAATTTTTGTATATGTTAATAGTACTAAATTGGGAAACACATATATTGTCTTGGCATCCCTCTTTTCAAAATTATCCTTGGATGCCTTCTCTACTTCAATGCAAAAGAAAGTTGGAAAAAATGATATTTTTATGTTTTTGCAGTGTTTTAAAACTATTTAAACATCAATGAGTGTTTAGATTGCTTCATTTTTATGCTCTTACAATGTTTTAAAACTATTTAAACATTAATTAATAATTAATAATTAATTAATTAATGTTGCATCATATTTGTTGAGAATCGTTGGTAGGTATCATTCTTGGGTGGCTTATCCCTACATCTCTGATCACGCTCCGGTTATTTTACAACTCGATGGTAGATATCAACCCAAAAACCACCCCTTCAAATTAAATTCGAGGTGGTTGTGTGAAGATGAATTTTCACAGATTGTCAATAATGTTTGGAAGGATCCAAAAATTTTACAAGAACCTGGACTTCAACGAAGACTAGTCTGGAAATTGAAGTGTTTAAAGATCGATATAAAAGCATGGGCTTACCGGAATAGATCTGATACTTCAAGAAGATTAGATCAGTTGGAAGCGGATTTGCAGAAGCTCTATCAGAATTCTTTAACCGACTTAAAAAATCAGGAGGTGGCTGGCCAAGTAAATTCTAGTTGAAAAGTGGTGACCAGAACACCAAGTTCTTCCATCACTATGCCAGTGCTAGAAAAAATCGTAAGTAGATGTAGGAGATTCAGGACGAGACATGCCTGGAAGTTTCTGGACAAGAGGCTTTAAAATTTGAAGCTGTCAAATTCTTCAAACATTTTGGGCCGGACTCGGGTATCCTTCGAGAATATCAGATTTTTTTAGCTAGTTAGTTTCCCCATATGGTTATAGAAGAAGACTCGATCCTACTAGAAATACTTTTCACAAAGGAGGAATTGTGGAATATACTTAACGCATTTGCAAAGGATAAAATTCCAGGCTCTGATGGTTGGACTATTGAATTCTTTCTTCACTTTTTTGAATTGGTTGGGGAAGATTTACTTGGGATGGTTGAGGAATCAAGGAGGAAGGGAGAGGTGAATAAATCTTTAAATTCAACCTTCGCGGTTTTAATTCCTAAAGTAAATAAACCTTTAAATTTTGGTGACTTTTGGCCTATTTCTCTGTGCTGTTATAAAATCATAGCAAAGATTCTGGAAAATAGGCTAAGACCTATACTTTCTCGCTGCTTGTCAGAAGAATAGTTGGGATTTCTATAGGGGAGACAAATTATGGGTGTTGTCAGGACGACTCAAGAATTTTTACATAGTATAAAAAAGAAGAAATTAAAAGATTTAATCTTAAAGCTTGATCTAAAGAAGGCTTACGATTTAATCAATTGGTATTTATTGAGGTTAATCCTGGTTCAATCGGGTTTTGGTTTGCTGGTGACAAACTAGATTATGAGTTGTGTTACTTCTGTTACCTACATTTTTTTGGTAAATGGGGAGCCTTCAAGCTTTTTCCAGCGAGGCAGAGGGCTCAGGAAAGGGTGCCCACTTTCGCCTCTATTATTTATCCTTGTGATGGAAGGCCTCAATATTTTTCTTAAAAAGGGAAAGGTGGCAGGGAAATTGACAGGTGTGAAGGTTGCTAGAAATGTCAAAATTCTTCATCTTTTTTTTGTAGATGATGTATTGATTATGACCAGAGAAAATATCCAGGAATGGAAGGGGATTGCGGGAATACTGTTGAGTTTTGTTAGTGCTTCTGGTTTAGAGATAAATATTACAAAATCAACTTTTCATTATGCAGGAATTGATGATGCCCATCTGGATCCCTTTAAATGTATATTCCCGTATAATTTCACCACTCTTGATGTTGGCTTCAGGTATTTGGGATACTTTCTAAAACCTTCAAACTACAAATCGAAAGATTGGAGGTGGCTAATTCATGAGTTTGAATGAAGGATTGATCATTGGTGCAACTGTTGGATTACTCTTTGAGGACGTTTTGTTCTTATAAAAGTTGTTTTAGAAAGATAACCGGTCTATTGGATGACTTTGGTAGCAGTGACGAATTAAGTGTTAGTTAAGATTTGGTAGCTCATTTTTTTCCTTTTTATGGTCTGGTTGCAGTGATAGGAAACAATTGCACCTTTGCAGACGGGAGGCGATTGCAAAGCCTAAGAAGGTAGGGGGATGGGGTCTGAGAAACCTTTTCCTCTTCAATAAAGCATTGGCGGCGAATACACTGTGGAGAGTGTTGACGAAGGAAGACATATGGCATTCATTTATCAAGGACAAGTATTTACCATAGGTCTCGGTGGCAACTTGGTTCATATCGATTTCTAGTTCCCAGTTGTCAGTGTTGCAGACATGGAAAAATCTCCTTAAAGTGTTCCCGATTATTTGCCACTGGTTATGCTAGAGACCGGGTAGTGGACATGCGATCCTGGTAGGCAGAGATAGTATTATAGGCTTGGGAAGGTAGTCCATCTTATAGACATAAATTATTGATGCTTTAAAGAAACAAGGTATCACCTTCCTTTTTCAGGCACAAAATACAACAATACCGGCTTATCTTAACTCCTACTGGAAAGATGGTGCTACTCTAGGAATCTCGGGAGACTTAGCTAAGGAATGGGAAATTTTTCAGAGTGTCCTCTCAGGTGCAGGTATCCAGTTACAGAACAGGGAGGATGAACTCTTGCAAGTGGGCGGTGACAAGTCGGGGATCCTCTCAATCAAAAATTTATACAATGCAATAGCGAATATCTTTTGGAATCATACAATAAGAGGATAGAGGTATTCATCGTGGAAATGGATTGTTCCATTGAAAATCAAACTTTTCATTTGGCTCACTCTGGAAAACAAAATCCTCACCTGGGACAACCTAGTTACAAAGGGGTGGGAAGGCCCAAGCTATTTTATCATGTGTTCTAGAGTCCCTGAGACTGTCAATCACTTATCCATCCATTTCTATTTCACCCTTCAAGTTTGGATTCTTATTTCAGGTGTCCTAAAGGAATTTTTGAGTTGGGATGGAATTACGGTTGAAGATTGTTTTGACAAGTGAAGTTCTCCGAACTTGGATTTTTCTGAGCTACCAACCATCATTTGTTGGCATATTTGGATGGAATGCAACAAGGCTCTTTTTGAAAATGGGATAATTTCCATTAATGTTGTGGTTTTAAGTCTTTAGGATCTCTAAATTCCTATATTTCTTCTCAGAAAGGACAGAAAAAGCATAGGATCATGGGTCCTCCTCTGACACAGCTCTCGGTGGGAAGGTTTGATGGAGACACCTCTTCAGATGGACTGCAGAGTGGAGTTGGGGGTCTTATCAAGATTAATGAGTCGAATGCTTATAAGTGGACTTTCAACACTGGTCCTGGTACAAATAATAGGGTTGAGTTACTTGGTGCCTGGGTTACTCTTTTTATGGCTTCAAGATTACATATTACAGAGCTCTATATTATTGGAGACTCAAAAATCATAATAGATTGGTGCAATGGCAGGGGAGACTGATGCAGGAGAATCGCTCCAACCCATCAATGCGCCAGCTAGACAACACATCAAGCGCACATTCAAGGAAGGGAGAGGTGCCAACCCTCTCATTTTAAAATTTGAATTTGAATTAAATATTGTAAGGCTGGTAAGATATAGATCCGATTCAGAATAGACAACCATTGAATGTAATTCAATGTAAATTAATGAGAGTAGGTAGCTTGGAGGGAAGAGCTCTAGGAGCCCCTTTTGTAGAAAGATCTTTGTATCTAGATTAAAGAGTTATGTCAGAGAGAGGCAGAAGCAAGACAAAGAGATATGAGAGAGAGACGAGACTCTATTGCAGTCCGAGGCTTGTACACATTGTAATCAGACATTTATGTTAATGAGAAAAGAGCAGTTTTTCCTGCATATGATTCTGTGTGTTTATGTATCTTTCATGAATGCTATGTGTGTGTTCATTTGTATGTTGTAGATGTATGTTATATTCCAACTTCAGGGATAGGCAAAATTCGATGTCTATGAGTTTTCTTTGATTTCAGTCTGGGTTCTTTGTGTCTTCATGCAAGGGGTTTCATGACAGAGTGTTGAAGACTCTGTGAGCCTATGCCAGAGTGCACATATGAGTTCTGCGGAGTTCAGACAAGAATGTGCCTGGAGGGTGCACCAGAGGAATCATGAAACCCAAGGGAGAAGCCTCAGGGTTACTGAACACCTTAGAGGTAAGACTGTGTAGAGGAGGGCACAGAGGGAAGACATAATTACTGAGGGTTCTATAGAGCTCTACCAGGAGGGCATCGAGCGAGTACAAGGAGTGCACAGAAGGACTCTGTTTCAAGTTATGAGAAAAGATAAGTGTCGAGGAGAAGACACTTACAGAGTTACTGAATACTATGTAGGCTCAGCAGGGCGTGCTTGAGTAGAAGTTGCCAGGAGGGGACTTACATCCTTTCAAGGAGAGCAAGGGACATAGTTGTTGAATACTCTAGAGGAAGACATGTGCAAGGAGTGCACCAGGCCAACACTCAGACGAAGTGTTGAAAGATGCAGAAGGGTTGAGTCCCTTAGAAACCGAGCCAACTGAAAAATTAGAAGGGGTAGCACAAAGAGTGTGCGTAGAGGCGAACTGTTTCCAAGTTCGTAAGCTCAGGAGAGACAATGCAAGTTTTCATTCAGAGTGCAAGCACGTGCCAAAGCCGAGGTAAAATTCCATTACCAAAGATCAGGAGGGATAGCGTTTCTAGAATACAGACGCGACCTAAAGTTACATGGTTCGACAAAGAATCGAAGGTTGTAGCCTACGAAACATTGGAAATATTCCAACTCGGGAAGAAGGAAAAATAAGCTCAGGAGGAGGAGCGACGGTGACCGTTGGATCGACACTGGAAAATCTAGGTCGTTTGATCAGAGTACAGACATGAGGAATGTGCACAGGAGGTGATCATATCTGGACCGTCATATCTGAGCACAGAGGACCAACAACCATTGGATCTGAAGGAAGATGCATGAGGCTTAACCCTTGTGTAATCAAGAGAGTGGACTCGTCAAAGTCCTTAAGTTATGAAATGATTGGAGCCATCCATCGTCAGAGGTGACAGGTGGCAACAGATTTGGGGTGTTCATGGATCTGGACATCAGGATATTTTCAAGGAGTAGAGGAGAAACTTCACGAAAGGTGAAATCGCAAAATCATTCTAGATCGTTGGATCTGGGGTGACAGGTGGAGGAGATCCACACACATCGGAGGATCGGGCACCTGGAAAACAAGGTGAAGACAAGAGAAAATACCTGGGAGTTGGGAGCCGAAATGATCCTAGCCGTCCATCGAGAAGGGACGCATGGAGAGAGATCAACATTTCGTTGAACCACACATCAGAGAAGTGAACGGGCAGAGTTTAAGAACTCGCAAAGCCCGAACTCGCAATTTGATCTAAGCTGTCAGATCGCAGGAGGAACCATGACCATTGATCTGGAGCAGATATCGGAGAATCGGGAATCGAGAGATAAGGGAGGAAGCTATCTCCAAATGTACCGAAATGCGAAGTCCCGATTCGGGCGAGAAGATATGAATCGTCGGATCTTGGAGTGTCAGGAGCCGTTGTTATGATGTGGGAGAATTTCAAAAGTCGGGAGTCAGGGTTGGCTCACTCGTAAAGTTTTGACACACGAAATCATGAAACGATCACAGTCGCCGGTCGAGGAAAGTGTAGGACCGTCATATTTGGTCTTAGGGAAGATTCAAAAATCGAGAGATCGAGACTTAAGAGAGTTGGGTGACTTGGAAACAGAAAACCCGAGGTCCCGAAGCCCGAAGCAAATTTTGTTAGGCGTATGGTCACAACCTGTGGTCACTGTTATAGAAAGATTTGCCTCACCATTTCTATCTTGCACAGAGGGCCTTTTTCCATTTCCCTATGCAGACTTGTCATCCCTTTTTGATGAATCTAGAGCCAAAAAATATACATTTTTCCACATATACGCTCCCTATCTATTATACAATATGTGTATACGTTGGCTGCTCCACTACAACCTGCGTACATTAGGATTTGTGCCAGAAAATACAAAATGAATTTGAGTTTCCATGTCACGACAGGAGATCTCTGATCCTTGGCCTTCCATATACTAGAAACGTTCCGACTCGGCCCTTCGATTGCATTTTGAAGGCTATAAAAGCACAATTTCAAGCTATGGAAAGAAGGATAAAGCATTCAACTTTGAGAGAAAAGTTACTCTGGAATAATTACTTCATATTGAGTCTGCATCCCTTTGCCCCTCAAGTCTAAACATAGTGTTCAACCCCCAAGATCTTTCCCTATTGTTGAGAGAACCTCATTATCTCTCTCCTATGAGCTTGACTTTGGTGGAGGATTGAAGTGGTGGAGGCCCAGTTGGAAGGAACTTGGTTCCCTGGTTTCGAATCGTGCTGACACGAAAGTCTGTAATGTTGTCATTTCTGCTGATCAATTATTAATAGAAATACTCCTTTCCTGTCATATTGGTTTATTGAAAATATATGATTATTATCCATGGGCATGTTTGTAATGTTTATTAATGGATTATGCTATCTGATGTGCTAACCCCTCTATATCATCACTATATACTTGCTTTGCTCGTCTGTTAAGAACTTATTACAGGTATAAATCTTTGGGTCGAAGTGCTCAACGGTGGAACATCATCAAACATTGGATCGAGGTAGGCCTCTTTCTCATCTTGCACATTAGTTTATATAGAATATGTTGGAATTGATTTGATTTCAGCAGTCATACCTGTCTATTGTGGTTTACCCTTGGCCATAGAGAGTTTTTCCCTCGTAACAGAATTGGCGACTCCACTGGGGAGAGATCTTCCTTCTAAGGGTTGAAGTACTTTTTCTTCTTACATTTCTCTTTTTCCTTTGTGTTTCTTGTCATATCATTGCTTGACAGATTTTGTTCACTCTGAGTATGAGTTTTAAGCCTTTTTTCCCTTGCCTGGCCTTGTTTTAAAGCCTATACGCTCCTTTTGCCTTGACAGTCGCGTATACATGCTTGCTATCTCACTGCAGGATGTGTATATATGCTCTGTTATCCTTAACATTCACGTATACCACTTTCCTTGGCTTGTTTGCTTGGTTTAGTGATTGTTGGGTGGGATTTGATGATTGTTGAGCCTTCTTAGGTCTTTGTAGTGCCTATTGAGCTTCTCTGGTTTGACAGGAAACCTGTTGGAAGTTGAATTTTTGG
>SNQJ01S0004774.1:101309-117287 GCA_010110895.2 Picea sitchensis
CTTCTTTATTGAATTCTTTGTAGATATGAGAGAAGACCATATTCCTAAATTTAGTGCACTGCTCCTTGATCTGATCTTTCCAACACTTCAAATTTATGACCTAGAGGTTACTTTTTTTTATTTAACCAAAGAATTATGATTCTTGAATCCCCAAATACTTGTAGGTCACATAGATGTAGTCTAGTATCCAACATTAAAGCAACCCAAGCTCCCAACAATTATGCTCTTGTGTTTGTACCTAGTCCACATTTTAGCAACCATTTGAATTATGTGTTATGGTATGCTCTTATGAGTCCACCCGATCCACTTTCCAGGCGCTTAGCTTGTGTTGCCCCATCAAACCATCCTGCTGGCACTCCCTCCATCAGGACAGGTTTAGATTGATGTGGTTTGACATGAAAGGATTGTATATGTGAATCCCCTAAGCTACCAAATATCATGTGTAGAATTGAGATGGTGGAGGGCCTACCACTCTAAAAAATGACCCTGTTCCTTTCCACCCACACCTACCAGTAAGTGTTGAAAGGGAGTGATGTATGTGTTGGAAATATCCTTGTCCAATCCAAGATTTTTATTTGAATTGAGGGTGTCAACCACTCAAAATTTAATTTGAGGGTTTTGATGCTTTGATTACACACCTCTTAGGTGATTCTGCAATGCATCATTAAATGTATCATTGTTTCAGGCTCTTGGCAACAAAAACAACAAACACTTGGACCAACCCAACCTCTTCTCTGTATATTTTCCCAAGTGAGAATACTCCCTTCCATCATCAACCAAGAAAATAATTTAATCTTTAGTGCAATATCCCAATCCCACAAGGTTCTATGCCACCAACTCGTGCTACAAATCCACAGATTAGTTTCCAAAGTATCGTATGCATTCTTAGCAGTGAGGATACATGAATTATCTCCCCCATTCCAAATAAGAGTGTCCACACAGTCTGTCAACAAGATGCCTGAATTTACTAAATGTTTGCAAAAACGATCCCATTTAGCGGTTTCCACTGCTGTGAAACCAAGATCTCCACTAGTTTTCCAATGTGCTAACACTGTTTCGGTCCTCCATGATCCTTTTGCCTGATACACATAGTGTATACCCCATTTCTTAAGAGTTGTGAGTAGTTTAGCCAATAACAAAGATTTTCTACCCAGTCCAAGAACAACATCTTCTTTGAGACATATAGTGTGGCCAAACCCAGGATTCCCAGCTAACCCCTATTTGATAACCTGCAACGATTTTAATAGACATCTCCAGGTGTTGGAGACGTTGTGTGCCCTAACTGATGGGAATCTTAGCCAAGACACCACCGGGGTTGAGGGAAAGTATTATCCTTCATAACTCCATGCCATAGGCCTTTCTTCATAAAGAATCTCCATAGAGTGTTTGCAGTCATAGCTCTACTGAAAACCAACAGATTCTTGATCCCCCAACCACCAAATGATTTTGGTTTGGCTAAGGACTCCCATTTGCATAGATGTATGCGATCTCTACTCCCATTGCCCGACCACAAGAAATTGAACATCAATTTCCTAATCATTTTTAGAAATGTATAAGGAATAATAGCCATCGTCATCCAATATAATGGCATACTCTCAAGCATTGCTTTGACAAGTATAAACCTTCCTCTCAGGGACAACCATCGATGACACCAATGACCAATCTTCCACTCTAATTTATTGATAAGCTAGTGCCAATCTCCAATCCTGTAGTTATTTGGCTTGAGGAAAAAGCACAAGTACCGAAGGCCTTCCTTAAGATCCACAAAATTGAAAGAAAATGGTTCCTTGAGTCCTAACAGTTCATCCTCCTGCATCCCTGAGTAATGGAAGGAAGATTTGAGATAGTTTATATTCAAACCCGTCGCTCTGCAGAAATAATGAAATATATATTTTTATCTCCGACCATTCCTCAAGGAAACCACCTGTCATGATAAGGACAACGTCCACAAAAAAAAGATTTAGAATCCTATGAAGCCTAGAGATTTAGAATCCTGTAATTTTCCCTTCTGAATGAGCCTTTTTAAGCATGAGGCTTAGACCTTCCATCACTAGTATGAACAAAAATGCAGATAAGGGGAAACCTTGCCTTAATCCATGGCCAATGTGGAAGAAGGAAGTTGTCCTGCCATTTATTAATATCATGAAGGAAGTTGTGTTCACACAATTCATAATCCAATTTGTTAACATAAGCCCAAATCTAGTTTGAAGTAAAGTCATCTGTAAGAAGTCCCAATTTACACAGTCCTAGCCCTTTTGCAAGTCCAATTTTGGAATGAGAGATTTTAACTTCTTATATTTAATACTGTGAAGACATTGATGGGCCGTTCCAACCACATCCAAAATCTGTCTACCCTTTAGGAACCCCAGTTTTTCCCCCGATAGAAACTTGGAAAGAATTGGCTTCATCCTATCAGCTATCAGTTTTGTAATAATCTTATATGCCAGGTTACAAAGTGCAATAGGTTTGTAGTCCCCAAAACTGGTAGGCTTTCTCACTTTGGGGATTAGTACTACAAAGGTCGAATTTAATGACCTAGCCATAAATCTTGTTTTCCTTGACTCCTCCACTGCTTCAAGAATGTCGGCCCCTACCAAATCTGTCATCTATAATAGGGAATTTCAATGGGTCTCATAATTGGTATGTTTTAAAAAATATACTTTTTAAAATGTTATGAAAATGGAGAAGTGGTATAATGATATATTGGTATTTTTGAAAACTACACTTTTAAATTTTTTTATGATGGAGAAGTGGTACAATGATATATGGATGAAATCTTATGAAGATGGGAATTTTTTATTTATGAAAATGGTACAATAATATATGAATGAAATCTTATGAAAATGGAAAATTGGTACATTGATATATGGATGTATGAGTAAGAAGTAAATTTTTATATGGATGAATGAATAAGAAATAAATATTTTATATACCAAATATATGATCTTAAAAATAATTCAATTTTTATAAACCATTAATAATGAAAATGGAAAAATAGTACAGAAATAAATATTTTATATACCAAATATATTATCTTAAAAATAATTCAATTTTTATAAACTATTAATAAAATCTCATGAAAATGGAAAAATGGTATATTGATATATGGATGAATGAGTAAGAAAGAAATCTTTATATGAATGAATGAGTAAGAAATAAATATTTTATATACCAAATATACGAGTTTTAAAATAACCTATTTTTTATAAACCATTAATGAAATCTTATGAAAATAGAAAAATGGTACATTGATATATGGATGAATGAGTAAGAAAGAAATCTTTATATGGATGAATGAGTAAGAAACAAATATTTTATATACCAAAATATGAGCTTTAAAATAACCCAATTTTTATAAACCATTATTTCTCCTCATTTGTTTTCTCTCTCTTATGTTATGAAATGGGAAAGTGATACAATTAATTTTTATAAACCATTATTTCTTATCATTTGTTTTCTCTTATGTTACGAAATTTGTTTTCTCTTATGTTATGAAATGGGAAAGTCATACAATGATATATGATGAATGAATTAATTTTTATAAACCATTATTTCTTATCATTTGTTTTCTCTTATGTTACGAAATTTGTTTTCTCTTATGTTATGAAATGGGAAAGTGATACAATGATATATGATGATATGAAATGGGAAAGTGATACAATGATATATGATGAATGTCTAAGAAATAAATCTTCTATATACAAAGTAGATGAGCTTTAAAATAAATTAATTTTTATAAACTATTTTTTTTTTTTTTTTCTCTTAACCTTGAGAATACATCCCCAGCATTTCCTTCCCTACTTATGAAATTACTTATGAAATGGGAAAGTGACACAATAATATGTGAATGAATGAATGAGTAAGAAAGAAATCTTCTATATACAAAGTACATGAACTTTAAAATAACTTAATTTTTATAAATCATTATTTTTTCTAATTTGTTTTCTCTTGTGTTAAATTGAGGATACATCTCTAGCATTTCCTTGTTTTCTCTTATGTTAAATTGAGGATACATCTCTAGCATTTCCCTCTCCACATGGGGTGAGAGGATCACATAGGATGTTCCATTTTTCCATGGGACATGACGATGCTCTTCATGGAACATTTTTATGTGAAATCAAGAATGTTTTTGGAATGTCTTTCATGTTTTTTGGGATGGGTAAATGTTTCTCAACTTTGGAATGTTTAAAACCGTTTTTTTTTATCACAAGGATGTCCAAAAAATAAATCTAATATATGATTCAAAGAAAATTGATAATCTTAAGATATTATCAATATTTATTTTGATTTATAATTATATGAATTGTTTATTTTTATCTTTTTACTTGTCATAAAAAAAAATAAAGTACTTTGAAAAACATTTATGCATGTTAAATAGAGTAAAAAAAACTTTAAGATAAAAGTTGATTCAAGATATTATGCATGTGGGAAACATTTGAATAAATTCATATTTATATATTTGTATTCAAGATATTATGCATGTGGGAAACATTTGAATAAACTCATATTTATATATTTGTATAGCATTTCAAGAATGAATATGGGAACGAATCCAATGGATTCTATTACACATGTAAGGAAAAAGATTTTCTATGAATATATTTTTCAAAAAGTAATTGTTGATTGCATCAAAATAAATTGAAAAGAATGAATATCTAGTTCAAAATTTCCTTAATTTCCTTAATTTATTATTTCATAATTTAAATTTTCTTGTTATTTTCATATATTTAGTTTTATATATATTCTCGTTCAAGTGCAATAGGTGTTGCTTCTTTGACTGGATCGAGGTATATAATAGAATATGCTATTGTTGGTGCTAGAATTGGATATGCTGCTACTGGTGTTGGATCTTTAAGTGTTGCCTTTGGATCTAGATCTTTGGCTGAAGAATATGAAATGGGTACATAGGTTACTGATGGATATGCTACTCATTCCTTTTTTTTTAATAATTGGAGTCCACCTTTCCCTTAAACTTTTATACTAAATTTCAATGCACAACAACCCATCTTGGCTTATGGAACCCATGGCCAAATATTTTGAAAACATGTTTTTATAATTTGCTAGAGAATATTTCATTTGAATTTACATTTCCCAAACAATGTGCATTTCTATATTGTTTTTGAATAAAAGTAATCTTCTATAAGGGAGTAACCCCCATACTTTAGCATTCCCTTAAGGGAGTAACCCCCATACTTTAGCATTCCCTTACTGTGAATCTTGCTAAAAAAATAACTAAATTAGAAGATTGAAACAAAATTAACCAATAATAATTATCTACCAAGTGCTTGACCATGCTCTTGTTCAGTGTACATAAATTATAGGTCCATACATGGTGGGGAAACTCATATACAAATCAATAAGTTCATCAAGTGGCATTGTTTTACCTTCCAAGTAACACTTTATATCCGTCTACAACTAACTATGTAGTGCTCTAATTCAAGGAGAATTGGTGCAACCCTTTGTATAGCTTGCAAGATGACTATGAGAAACAACCTTCCTCAATGCACTTAAAATATCAAGCTCTATTTTGTATAAATTGATGGAACAAATTGATATAGTAGAGCAAGTTTGATACCTTCGATTAATGGTTTTCCTATATCTAAATAACATATGTTTGTTGTCTTTGGTCCATCTTGCCAAGAGCACTACAAGTACTAAGGTGAAGTTGTAGAACCTCGATGGTAGTGTTCCCCCTAGGCATTCCTATGGAAATACTAGTAGGATGATTCAAAATACCTTTTGATTAGACTTCTCATTGGATTGTAACAACTTCAAAAAACATAAGATTAGCCATCTAATTGGAAAACACCTCGAAAAAAAAGTGTTTTTTAGGTAGATATTTGTCGAGCATGTGCTATACTCTTTGTAGGCAGAGTTAGTCTCATACTAGAGAAAAGAGTTTCTCAGGGGGTGATCACCCTCCAGTTAGGGAGGCATTGTTGAATTTTTACTTATACAACTAGAAGTTATTGTTCTTCTTTATTATTATAATCATTTAGCACATTAGCTACATAAATAAGATCATTGAAAGAGAGGAAATAACAAAAACAATTAGAGACACACATATTATCCTAGGAAACCCTCATGGGGGAGAAAACCCAACAAAAACTTCCTCAATATAGATATACAAAAGAGCAAAAACAATATCCTCCTCTACTCCTTCACTAGGAAAAGTAGTGCACCACTTAACTAAGAAATACCAAGACACAGACCAAGAACCCTCCTTGATGTCACACTTAATTGTAGTAGCAGTTCCTCCAAGACTTGCACATGTCTTCATAGCTCCAGAGCTAGTGTGGTGAGTGTGTTCAAATGAGACACCATCCTCACATATAAATACAAGTTGTGAGATGGTGCTAGGATTGTGACTCTTCACTTGTTGGAGTCGACTTCTCCTAGAAGTGGCTAAAACCACTTTACACTTACTAGGGGTTGAATTTACAAATACCACCATACAAATGCATGTTGACCAATCCACAAAATGGGATTTGATCTATACAATAATGACTCAAATATAGGTAGAATATTCTTTGAAGTTATAATAATTCAACACTCCTCCTTAACAAGAAGGGTATTCTACTGACAACATAAACAAAAATTGAATGGACTCAATACCTCATCAAGAGGAGGGGACGTCATCATCAACATTGGGAGCAATGTCGTTCATATCTATAGTTCATCGAAAGTTTTTCTCATCATCAACATCAATAGAAACTGAACATCATCATCATCTACATCACAGAGCTGAAGTAACATCATCATCATCAACAACATGAAGTTGGAACATCAACATCAACAACATGAAGTTGGAACATCAACATCGACAACACAAAGCTGGAATATCAACATTGACAACACATAGTTGGAACATCAACATCACTAGCATGAGGCTTGAACATCAACACTGATAAAACGAAGCTGGAACATCAACATCAATATGTGACAACAAACTGAGGTAGGTGCATTAACAACACGATATGTGGTACTCTAACAGACCGTCCTTATCGGACCTTCGGGATCTTCCCAGGAATCATAAGATTCTAGAGGATATAGAATCCTAAATGAGCTACCACATGGTACTCTGAGAGATCGTCCTTACAAGGCCTTCAGGATCTACCTAAGAATCATAATATTCCCTAGAATATAAAATCCTAATTGAGCTACCATGTGGTCCTCTGACAGACCGTCCTTACTGGACCTTCAGGATTTTCCCAAGAATCATAAGATTCCCTAGGATATAAAATCCTAACTGAGCTACCACTACTAACCATAGCTGGCATATACATGCATAGGTACTCTAATAGACCGTCCTTACCGGATCTTTGGGATCTACCCAGGGATGATCAGTCCCCTAGGATATAAAATCCTAACTGAACTACCCGTTGTTGGTTAGGATACCATAGTATCATCAACATCACTCCCCCTTTCGAGGGAGGTCCTTTTGAACTACACAAAGCTTGTCTCGAAAGTACTTAAACTTCACATGAGAAAGAGGCTCAGTCAACACATCTGCAACCTGCTCATCTATGCCAACATATTGGAGATTTACAACTCCCTTCTGCACCATGTCATGAATGTAGTGATACTAGATCTCTATGTGATTTGTCTTATCATGGAACATTGGGTTCTCTGTCATCTTTATGCAACTCCAGTTATCACATAAAATCATGGTAGCTTCCATCTCCATATTGAACAAACACGTCGACAACTTCCGAATCGATATGGCTTCACAACTGGTGGAGTATGCTTCAATGTACTCTACTTCTATCGTACTGAGAGAAATACTGGATTGCTTCCTGCTTTTCCACGAAGTCATGGCTGAACCCAAACTGAAACAACATCCTGAAGTGATTTTTTTGTCTCAATCACTTCCAACCCAATCTGAATTAGTATAGCCATAAAATATGAATTCACAGTCTCCAATATAACTAGGCCATAGTCCAACGTACCCTTAAGGTATCTCATCACATACTTTGCAACTACAAGGTGAACACGTCTAGGCTCCACCATATACTGATTCAATGTGTTCACAACAAAGCATATATCTGGTCTGGTATTGGTCATATACATCAATGAACCAATCATTTGTCTGTATAGAGTAACATCAACTATTTCTGACGAAGTATCAACCAATAAATTCGTATTTGTCTCCATAGAAGTGGACATGGCTCTACATTCCATCATGTTGAATCTCTTCAGAATTTCCACAACATACTTTCCTCGATTAAGGATAATCTCTTCTGGGCTCTACCATACTTCAAGACCTAATAAATAGTCCATGAGGTCCAGGTCCTTCATTTCAAATTCAACGACAAGCTTCTTCTTATAATATGTGATGATATTTTCTTCATCTGTCAAGAAAAAATCATCGAAATATAGTAGCAATATAACTGGTCCATCATTCTCAATCTTGAAGTAAAGGTTGGGATCAACTTTACTCTTGGTAAATCTCAATCTCGTCAGAAAACTATCAATCCAGCCATACCAAGTTCTTGGAGCTTGCTTCAACTTGCATACATGAGTCTTCCTGTCCTATACCTAGAAACCAAATTTTCACATCACATTGTACCATCCTGGTACACTTGCTCAGTTGCAACTCAATCTGCATAATCATGTTTTGGTTCTATGTGCTTTCTGTAAAGCACTATCTGTCTCACTGCTTGAGATTATGTCCCCTACTTTTTTTGCAACTATTTCTTCTGGAACCAAGACTCTGCACCTACAGATGTTATTTCTAAATATGAGAATGACTACTCTATTCTCATTGTAGATGCTAAACTCTAAGAGTAGCTCCTCTGTTCTATCATGGCAACAACTTCATTTGAAACTAAGAGTGAATGATACTGAAGGTATCTTTTCTTCTTTCATGGAGGTAAATCAATCTCAAATATAGGTATTTCTCCCCCTAAGTCTCATACTGTATCAGAATCATGGTTGTTCTAATTGTCTTCACGAACAATGGAACTATTTCTTCGATTACTGAAGAAAGTGTCTTCTCCATCTTGTTGGGATAATCCTATCGACACAAATTAACTTTGTATGTATCTATATTGTTATTTGCAACATGCTTGATCTATTAGATCAATATTGGAAGTCACCACCGACTTCCCTTCTGGTCTTAAGGAAAAATCCATATCCCAGTCCTTCTGACTAGCTTCCTTCTCTGTCATTGAAACAAGGGAATATTCTTAGGAGATTTCATGTCTCCCAGAGGTCTCTGAAGCTACGATCTAGTCTTCTCAACTCATGGCATCTCTCTGCCAGTCCTAGAAGATGTCTCTTTTTCCCATATGATCGTTTTTGAGATTAGGCTTACTCTTAGTCTTGATTTCTTCTGAGTCTAAAAAAAAATTCATAGTCTCTGTAGGATATATTTGGTGTTCAATACCAAGTCTTAATATGAAAAGATGAGTCGGACTTCAAATGAATTATGCTTCCTATCAAGGTGGCTTCATTATCCATTGACCAAGTCTATTGTGAGTTATATTCTAATTTTCGGTTATCTTTGGAGCCTTCTGCTCCTTACAATCAATCTCCATATGAGATACTTTGTATCTCAAAAGTAGCTTCTTCTTCATCTTCTTTGGTACATGGATGTATATGGTCATGTATACAACTTGGATAGTTTTCTCCATGTATCATCTAATATGTTTCCTCCTGCAATCGTCACTATAGATTTCTCGGGGTTATCACCTGTGACCTTCCCAGAACAAGAACAAGGGAGAAACAACATACAAGAATAACACTCTTTATAATAATAATAATAATAATAAAATAGAAAGAACAATCTTCATAGTAGCTCCTTCAGAACTATCACTTGTGACCTGCCTGGAACCTGGAGTCTTGTCCTCAAGAATGAGTGTGTTTCTTTTCTTCTGAGTCTCCACTCAAAATGACAAGTATTTTATTCAACATGTCCTTTGTACTAAGATAATATACTTTCTTGATAGAAAACTGGGTTAGTGAATAGTCTCTATAATCTCAACTTTGATCAATCTAATACTTTGAGTTTAATTTTGACCAATGATTAGTACGGTAACTTCAACAGATCAAAATGCAACCTGGATATTCATAAGATCACAATAATTCCATAAAAAATAGATGCATATCAAAATAATCAAACATGGGGTGCAAATACCCTTTAAAAATAATGATACAGATTAAAAATATGTAAGTACATACCTATGATAGTATCGTCAGGTAGTGGCACCATCCAACAATAGGAGCAATAAATAACAAACCTTTAAAACTTAGAAGGTGTTGCAACTTGTAATTTAAAGGTAGTTGGGGATTTTCTAGGGTAAGGCGCACTAGGAAAATAAAAATTAGTCCAAGTACTTCACAAAAAAATTCACTGCAACTGGTGCTGACACTACAACTGTCATAAAGGAACTGGCACAAAGGAACTCGCACTAAGGAACTGGAACTGTAATCACAATTGATACTACAACTGCAACTTAGGGTTTTATGAGGAAACCCTAATTTCTCAAACTTCAAATTTTGGAATTTTGATCCAGGGACTAGATGTGTGCTCCTAGGGTGAGCTCCTAGATGTGGTTACTTCCCCTAGTGTCCTCCTTGAACAGGGAAAACACCACACTTAGGTTTTATGCAGAAACCTTAATTTTGTAGTAGTTGCAATACTGAAAACTGGATTTTGGAGAGGGTGTGTTGAGGCTAGTCGCTTCTTATCAACTGTGATTTGGTATCTTTCATGCATGCTCTGATACCCTGTTGAAGTTTTACTTATAGAAATAGCAGTTACTTTTATTCTTTATTATTATAATCATTTATCACATTAGTTGCATATAATAAGATCATTGAAAGAGAGGAAATCACATAAATAATTAAAGACACACATATTATCCTGGGAAACCCTCATGGGGGAGAAAACTCAACAAAAAAATCCTCAATATAGATAGATCAAAGACCAAACATAAGGTCCTCCTCTACTCCTTCACTAGGAATATTAGCACACCACTTCACCAAGAAATACCAAGACATGGACCAAGAACCCTCCTTGACATCACACTTACATGCAATAATGCTTCCTTCAAGACTTGCACACTTATTCATAGCTGCAAAGCTAGTGTAGTGAGTGTGTTCAAATGAGACATCATCATCACATATAAATTCAAGTTGCAAGGTGGTGCTAGGGTTGTAACTCTTCACTTGGTGGAGCCAAATTCTTCTAGAAGTGGCTAAAACCACTTTACAATTACTAGGGACCGACTTTACAAATACCACCATACAAATACATGTTGACCAATCCACAAAAAGGGATTTGATATTATACAAGACCTGACTTGATCAATCCACAAAAGGGGATTTTATCTATACAATAATTACTCAAATATAAGTAGAATATTCTTCAAAGTTACAATAATTCAACAGGCATGGGGGAACAATCGCCCCCCAAAAGAAAATTTTGGTTCCATTTTTTGTATGTTTTGTGATTTCTTGGCCAATAGTTTTTCATCCCATTGTAAACTAATTCCCCTTAAGGAAATAGGGTTGTAATCTAATCCAAGTTATCATATTATGGTTTTGGATGCTATGGAATAGATAAATATTGTGTTGTAAATGGTGAAGATAAAACAATAAGATTGAGAGAGGAGCAACTCTTACTTATGTTGGTTTTCCAAGTTAAGGGTTTTCAAGGTAAATCTGTATGCATTGTGTGAGTGCCATTGTTATTTCATCTATTTTAGATTATGTTAGTATTTCTATTCTTGCATAGGTTTATCAAAATATTCATTTGGTATAAAAAAATGTTATTGGCTTTAGGGGGATGCCTTTGTTGCTAGGGTTTAACACATTATGTGAAGAGCAAGGGTATCTTGCATCTACGTTAAACTTGTGTTTGAGTGGGAGCTTTGCATAGTGAATCTTGTGTAAATAAAATGGCAAAAAATACAATAATAGAAAAAGATAAGTTTAACAACCAAAGTTTTGAGTTATGGAATATAAAGATGAAAGATATTTTTGTAGATAGAAAATAGTAGGTTGTTGTGGATCCAGGTACAAAACCCACTGGTATGTTGAAAGAATATTGGAAATTTTTGGAAAGAAAGGTGAGAAGTACAATTTGACTTTTCCTCTCAGATTTGGTGTTGTTGAATTCCTTTGGAAAAGAAACTATAATGAAGTTGCGGGAAAATTTAGGGAATTTACATATCAATCAAAGTCTCTAGTAAACAAGTTGTTTCTTTGAAAGAAGTTGTATTATCTTAATATGGAGGATGGAAAATCCACAACAGAGAATCTAAATTTCTTTAATAATATAGTAGTTCAACTTGTCTACGTTGATATTAATATGGACAAAGAAGATAAGTGCATTACCTTGTTATGTTCTTTTCCAAACTCTTGGGATAATTTGGTTGTAGAAGTTGGTAGTACTACTCAATCCACATTAAGGTTTGAGGATGTAGTTGTATTATTCTTATTAAAGGAAATGAGGAGAAAATCCATGGAGGGTGTGGCCAAGGATGTTTTTTTATATAAGAGGTCATCCATAGGAGATGAAAAATGCATCTTTAGGAGGCATGTCTAAATCTAGAGGTAGATCTAAATCTCTAGGATAATCTACAAGGAAATGTTGGAAATGTGATAAAGTTGGGTGCTAATATAAGAAATATTGTAGATCTAAGAGTGTTGATAAAAGTAAGGGATCTAATGATACAATGAGGTCTCCTACACAAAAACAAAAACCTCCATGGAAGGAGGTGACATTTACTTGGCATCTACTAGTACAGATTCAGATCATGATATATTGTTGATTGAATCGAGTGCTTCATTTCATATGACTCCTCATAGGGAGTGGTGAATATGAAAAGTAAAATGGAGGTTATATTTTCTTAGGAGACAACTCAACAACCAAAATTGTATGATGTGGAAGGTTCAAGTCACTACTAAATTATGGAAGGATTAGAACTCTCCTAGGATTGTGCACATTCCAGATTTGGCCAAAAACTTGATATCTGTAAGTAAGATGGGTGATGCAGGTGTGCATACTATATTTGAAAAGGACACATGAAATATGGTTTGAGGAAAAATGATGTTAATGAAGGGATTTTGTATTGGAACTATGTACAAGATACTGGGAAACAATATTAATGACGAGTGTAACAATTTTGTCACTCCTAAGGTTATCAATGAAGAAAATAGGACTCCTACTATCCTTGCAATTCTATGGAATAATATATTAGGACATATTGGAGAGAGGGGCCTTTGAGCATTACATGGTAAAGGTATGGTTGAAGGTATGTCTTCATTAGACTTAAATTTATGTGAGCATTGCATATATGGTAAATAGAATCGAGTGAGATTCCCATCTAGTGATACAATAGAAAAATGAATCTTGAAGTTAATACACAATGATGTTTTTGGAGATATTCCTATTCTATCACTATGTTAATTTGTTATTATGTTTCATTCGTAGAAGATTTCTGAAGGAACATGGGTCTATTTCCTCCAAAAGAAATCCAATATTTTGATAAATTTAAAGAGTTTAAGGCTCTTCTAAATAACTAGACATAGGAGAAAATAAAGGTGTTAACAACAGATAATGATGGAGAGTTTTGCGAAAATGAGCTAGAATAATTATGCAAGAAGTGAAGAACAACAAGGGAAAATACTACTCCATACATATATCAATAGAATGGTGTCATTGCATAGATAATGAACATGAAGCTGATGGAAAATGAAAGAATTATGCTTAGTGATGCAAGGTTATCACATGAATTTTGGACAGGGGCAATGGAATTTTGCATGTTACTTGGTAAATCAATCACTTGCATCACCACTAGTTGAAAAAAATCCACATGAGGCATTGATTGGTAAAAAACCCTCTCTCAAACATCTCAAAGTTTTTTTGTGATGCTTATGTGCATGTTCCAAGGGAAAATAGGAGTAAGACGGATACTAAATTTGAAAAATTAATCTTTATTTGTTATAAAGATGGTATAAAAGGTTATAAACTTTGGAATCTAGTAACAAATAAGACTATTTACAATTAGGTTGTTGTATTTAGAGAGATTAAATATATTCCAAAATAAGATGTCCAGCCAAAAGAAGAATAACTAGAGATGTTAGATTATGAGTTAGAGGGTGAAGAATCTAACTCAACAAAAGAAGATGAACCAAAAGAGGAAGAACCTTAGGCTCCAATATTGAGGATATCGGTTTGGGAAAGAAAGAAACTAGAAGGTATATCCCACCTAATTTTTGTTCCACTTTTGTTCTATATATTACTAATGATGATTGTATAACTATTAGAGAGGCAATGGGATTAGATGATACTAAACTATAGAAGAAGGCCATGGTTGTTGTTGTAGTCTAAGGGAAAGTACGAGAAGTTACCGATAGATCCTTACACAGAGAAACACACATCACAATATTACATATAGAAGCACATAGAGACATAAGTAGAGATACACAAGAATTGGGAGAACCATCAATGAATTTTATTAGATAGAAAAACAACCTTTTTCTTTCCATTAAATAGAAACACACACACATATGATATATAGTTATCAATCGATTACATTTGTTAACAACTCGGTTGGTTGACTCTAACTGTCTATTTGATCGACTTCCCTAGCCAGCTTCTGCAGTCGACTGTTGAGTCTAGTCAGTAGAGTCGACTATCCCCTACAACACCCCCCTCCTCCTCAATTCCTTGCTCGTCCCGATAAAAGGGGGACTATGGCTATTACATTGAAATTTTTTGACAAACTCTCTTGGTGCCCCCTGAAGAGGTTTTCACTAGTAGGTTATATCATGTTTAAAAATATTACAATATGAGAATGAGAAAGATGGGATCGAAGAAGAAATAATATGTTGTTGTCGAGAAGTGTTCGAGTCAATTTTCTTGAATGTCACCAGCTTGTTCATGGATTTATTTTTGGTCACATGATCTTCTCATGTGTTTCTTCAGGAATTTCCCACTCATGCATTCTTACATTGGTAGAAGAGATGTCATTTTAACTTGTACATGTGACTTGTTTGATCCTTCGATGAATTCCTCTGGGGTTCTTGACTGATGGTTGGTGGTCGGGATGTTTGAATCAGACGGTGTGGGATTGAAAAACTAAAATTTATGTTGATAAGTTGATGCGTCCTCTGACTGTTCTGTGAGTTGATGTGGCATTCCTCCAAATGTTTTCTGGTAGATTCTTGGAGCTATTTCTTGCAAGTGGTGTGAAACATTATTCCATTCTTCAATAGATTATTGTGCCTCTATCCTCACTTATTTCATTTTCCCCAAAAAATCTAGCTTGTCATTCAGGAGTTTTCTTGTACATGAACCTACTCTGGGTCAAAATTATGTTAGGCTTATTGATTTTTATTTTTGATTTGGTCAAGGTGCTTAATGGATTTCTTTGTTGATGCTTGAGCTTTGATTGCCTCTCTCAACCACTCTTTCTCTTTTTTTGATAGTTTTTCTTCCACTGTCTTTTCTTTTGCAATGTGGGTCGATATGGTCATTGTACATTTTGTGTCCGAGGTGAGTTCTCTTGTTCTTCTTAGATCAATAATTATTGTTCTTTGTGATTTGAGCTTGTTGTAGGTTGAGAAAAAATATGATGGCCAGTTGTTGAGTAATGTATCGAGGATTTCTTCTTGTGAGTTATCTAGTTCTAATTGCTATTGTACTTCCTTGAATTTCCCATGTTCCAATTGCAGAATTGTTGTTGTTTGCTGAACCAATACAACCTGATTACTTCTTAATGATATTCTATGTATTTTCCTAAGTTTTTTATTTTTCCATCTTGGGCACTATACTTCCAACTGATTGTTAGAACCTGTATGTATGACTAATTCGACCAAATTTTTTATTTTTGTTAGAGGGTCTAATCCTTCTATCGGGTGTTCAATGCCTAACTTCTCTTTGGAGAGCAATGTTTCATCATTGAATATCTATTTATCTTTATTTCTTCTTGTTGTCAGTCAAGAACCATCCTTCATGGCTCTCTT
>SNQJ01S0004774.1:137291-148676 GCA_010110895.2 Picea sitchensis
CCAAGTGGCTGCGTTGGTTGGGGCCGTGGATGTTTCCCCGTAGGGGTTTTACCACGTGAAAACATCGGTGGATATTTGATTTGGTTATGTGAGTGGTTACTGAAGGTGTTCGTCCTCTGTTGGAATACCTGTGTTGTCGAACAAACTCTTGGATGAACTCCAGAGAGCTAAGTATTTTTCAAAACTTGATTTTAAATCCATATGTTATCAAATAAGTATATGAGAAGAGGACATTCCTAAGACTTCCTTCTACACACATGAGGAACTAAATGAATTTTGTGTTATGCCTTTTGGATTGTCCAATGCCCCGACTACCTTTCAGGTGGTAAATAATGATCTATTTCATCCACACTTGAAAAAGTTTTTATTGGTGTTATTTGATGATATACTTGTTTATAATAGAAATTGGAATTTTCACCCTAAACATATAGAGATAGTTTTGAAACTATTAAAGGAAAATAATTTCTACGCCAACAAATCAAAATGTAGTTTCAGAAGAAGAGAGATAGAATTTTTGGGCCACGTAGTATCAATTGGAGGAATTAAGGTGGACCTGAAGAAGATTGAAGCAATTACTAAGTGGCTTGCTCCAAAAAACATCACATCTTTAGGAGGATTCTCGAGTCTTACAGGATATTATAGAAGATTTGTAAAAAAATATGATGAAAATGTTGCTCCACTAACAACAATATTGAAAAAGGATGCTTTTAGATGGAATGATGCAGCTAAAAACTATTTTAAGAAAATGAAGGCCTTATTGACTTCAACCCGTAATTTTTTCTACCCTTGATTTCACTAAAAAATTTGTGCTTGAATGTGAATCTTTAGGTACTGGAATAGGACCAGTGCTTATGTAAGAAAACCATCCCATTGCTTTTGAGAGTAGGAAATTAAATCCCAGAGAGAATACAAAATATACTTATGGCAAAGAGATGTTGGCAATGATTCATGTCTTCAAAAAATGGAAATAGTAATTGGTTGGAGCCAAATTCTTAGTCAAAATAGGCCACAATAGCTTAAAGTATTTCTTAAACCATACAATCTTATCACCAGAATAACAAAAATGGGTTAGCAAAATCTAGGTTTTTTTATTTTGAAATTATCTATAAGAAAGGCAAGGAAAATAAAGTTGCTAATAGTTTATCAAGAAAATAAGAAGGCGATGTTACATTATGCACAATTTTATTAGTCATTCCTAAACGTATTTACGATGTTCAATCCAAATACGTGAAAAATACATATATTAAAAATATAATCAAAGATGTCAATAGAAACATAGCTTCACACTCCAAATTTACATGGGATAATGATATACTCTGGTATAAAGGAAGAATATATTTTCCTAATACTTCCAAATTCAAAAAACAAATCTTAAGAGAGAATCACGACTCACCATTTGTAGGCCATGTTGAATTTTTCAAAACATACTACAATATCCAACAATCCTTCTTTTGGAAAAGAATGAAGGTTGGCATCCAGAGATATGTGGTAGAATGTGATACCTGTCAGCGACATTAGTTTGAATTAGTGGCACCTCCAGATCTCCTTCAACCCCTTCATATCCCATATTAGAAATGGATTGAGGTATCTATGGACTTTATCATAAGGTCTACCTAGTTCAAAAGGGAAGGATACCATATTTGTAATTGTGGATTGATTAACCAAATAAGCCCATTTCATTAGAATTTCATTGAGAGCTAAGGCTAGTCAAATTGTTGATAACTATGTCAAAAATATTTACAAACTCCATGGCGTCCCAAAAGTCATCATCAATGATAGAAACCCCAAATTTACCAACAAATTTTGGAAGGAATTATTCAACCGTGTAGAAACCACACTAAGTATGAGTGCTTTATACCATCCTTAGACAGACAAACAAATTGAAGTGGTAAATAAGTGCCTTGATGGATACCTCAATTTTTTTTGTGAATGATTGTTCAATCTTAGTGGCACAACTGGCTACATATTACAGAATGGTGGTATTGACAATGTTTCTATATATCTTCTATTTAACTAGGAACACTCATGCATTTTATCTTATCAACCAGGGTTCCAGTGTGCTTGTGAAATGTCACGCACTGCGTGTGCGAGAAGTAAATTATTAGCTTGTACTATTTTCTTAATATTGGTCTACAAGAAGGAAATTACATTTCTATCTAGGAAATGAAGTGACATTGAGGAAAATCAAACAAACCACACTTGTGGAAAAATCAAACACACCACACCTGCGGAAAAGTAAACACACCACACTTAAATTAACATGAATGATTGTGATAGTTCAAGTGGTCTTGGCTCTTTGAGGTAATTAAAATATTGTGTGTATTAGTGCATAGTGTTACCATGCTCTGTTTGACCATTTCTATTATCATCTATTATTCATGCATAGATATAAACTTCTCGTGATCATGAATTAACAAATAAATGTAGAAAAAAACATATAAAAGAGTTTAATCTACAAGAACTAAAAGAACATGTAACCTACATAAATAATCTGGTTACATAAATAATATATAGATCTATAGTTTGTAAATACAATGGAACAACAATAAAGTACAACTAGATGAGAAACTAAATAAAATTTATATACATCAAAGATAGCTATCTACAAATCCACAACTCCTATTCTCTAGTGTGGGGCCCCTCTAGAGAGAAGGGAGATGGGATGTATTACAACAACATTGAAAAATGAAAATCAACACTCACACATTCAAGAGATGATCAAAAAATGTTGCAGAGGTTGTGTGTTATTTTATTTTATTACACACACACACACACACACACACACACACATATCTGGGTCGAATCCCATGAAAAAAAGATGAATCACAAGAAGAACCAACTATCTAAACATAGTAAACTGAAGATCTGTGCCCAACTCGATCTAAGGGAGGAAAGAGTTTGATCCATGATCATGTGGACAGTCTGGGTGAAGAGGACCCCAACTAAAACAACAACAATAATATCTGGTACGCCCATGATTCAGATTCCTGTTACGAGGAAAATCTCTCTATGGCTAGGGTAAACCACAACAGACGGAAATGACTGCAGAAATAAACTCTCTTCTCAAGTATGCTATGCAAACAAATATGCTAGCAAGACAAGATAAAAGGCCTATTTCATCCAGAGTTTCGATGAATTCCACCATTGAGCACTTGACCCAAAGAAAGATACCTGCAACTAGTCCTCAACAACCAAGCAAAACAAGCTTATGGTGATAATAAATGATGTTAGCACATTCAATAACATAATCCATTAATAAACATGACAAATACGCCCATAGAATAATAATTCAAATATTTGCAAGATATAAATTGGATGGGAAAATAGTATTCTATTAATATATGATCAACATAAGTGAAAATGTTACAAACTTCCGTGTCAACACGGTTCGAAATCGAGAAACTAAGTTCCTTCTAGCTGGGCCTCCACCACTTCAATCCTCCACCAAAGGAAATCTCATAGAAGAGAGAAAATAAAGTTCTCAATCAATAAGGGAAGATCTTGGGGGCTGAACACTATGTTCAGACTTAAAGGACAAAGGGATGCAGACTCAATTTGAAGTAAATAATTTCTCTAGAGTAACTTTGCTCTCCAAAGTTGAATTCTTTCTCCTCTTTTCCATAGCTCGGAATTGACCCGTTTATAACCTTCAAATGGAACTGAAGGGCCGAGTCAGAACATTTTCAGTATACGAAAGACCAAGGATCATAGATATCCTGTTGTAACATGGAAACCCGACATTAATTTTCATTTTTGGGCACTAATCCCGATGTACACGGGCTGTAGTGGTGCAACATGCGTATACGCATGTTGTATAGTAGTCAAGGTGCGTACATGTGGAAAAATATGTATTTTTAGCTCTAGGATTTACAAAAAGGGATGATAAGTCTGCATGGGGAAATGGAAAAAGGCCTTATGTGCAATATTGCATAGGGTGAGTGATCAGAATCTGGACCAGGGGTCAAAATTTAGCTCAAAAATAAAAGTTCCTGGAATTGCCTCAAAACTAATAGGTGTGTAGCCCTCGTCGTCACGAACCCAACACAACTCATTTGGGTTCAAACAGACGTCGGATGAGTGAGATATCGCGATATGTTCGAATCGTCAAACATGTAAAAAAAATGTGTTGACTATACAGTCCGTATAGTCCGTATGGATGATGATGTGGTAGAGGCCGTACAATGACATGGCACGTTCATACGCTGAGGTGGCAGTTGACATGGAAGATATTGGTTGGCAGATGTGGACGAATAGTCTGCTGACACGTGGTATCATTTTGGCAAGTGGTTTGGTGCCACGTGGCCTAGTCGTGGGCTGCCACGTGGCACCCTGTTAGTGAGTCAAATCTTGCTATAACAGATGCCCCCTAATGTGTGAGGTCAAAGGAGTATCTATGATGGACGAAATACATTATAAACAACCTAGAAGTGGAGTGATGGGGAACCAGCTGGAAGAACTAGTGCTCATTACCTTTTGAACTGACTTTGCATACATGGCTGCCAATAGAATTACACTTTAGATCCATGCGAAAATATACCAAACAACAGTCCATGGACATGAATAGGAAAATACAAATGCGGTTACATGCCAAAGGATGTCACAGCCATGAACAAGGCCCAGTAGAACTAGTCTCAAAATCAATCTGAAGATATCTGTATACAGTGGAGTACAATCTGATCTCGAATGATTCACTGAAGTCATGTAGGTACTGGTCCAATGAAAATGAAGAAACAACTCAGGAAAGATGCATCCACATACTGAAGTCTTCAAGTATTCTACATAATTCGACAAGGGTGCAATTATACATCATGTGAATAAAGGAGTTTAGGTCGAACACAATGAGACATTGTTTGATTACCGATCATTGAGGTATACTGTTAACAAACACAAGACAACCTACCGATAATGAAAGTAGGTATCAAGGCACCGAGTACATTCCTACAAGTGTGAATAAAGGAGTCGGTGTCAAATACCTGAATATTCCATCGATCAAGAGACATTGATGTATTCCCAACTGTCGATGGCGAGAGAACCTGCCACTAATGACTGCAAGCCTCAAGGTACTCATAAGACTCTAGGTCTCGTTTCCAGAATAGATGAGATGAAGTCAAAGGAAGGAGACCTTTTGAAAGGAGAGAATTAAGGCATCTCTCATCAATCAGCATGAGTTTCAAAACAGGAGCTTCATGATTTGGAGGAAATCAGACGAAGAACATGTTCACGAACCAACGACCCTATGCGTCTTTCACGTGTGCCAAGTGAAAGCGGTACATGAAAAATACCCTTTGAATAGCAGCCAATGAGGAAAACTACTGACAAAGGCGAGGAAACCCCCAATAAGGCTAATGGAATCCAAGACACTGCACGAATACCAATGTGTGAACATATGTCTTTCCGTCGAACACAAGGGAAACCACCTAGTCAATGACCAATGATGAAATGTCAACTGCTGGGTTCAAGGTTACCTACCAATGATGAAACTAGGACCAGGGTGCATGATAGGACTACAATATTATGTGACTTCGAGATAAACTGATGGTATGGCCGACATGCAAATTCAATATTTCTGAGAAGTGGTCGACACAGGTTGATAGACTTCCTTTGAAGAAGAGAATGAGACATATGGAAGACTTCGACAACATAGACTCAATGATGAAACCATGAGATATACGAGGCATCAATGAAATTCTTTATAGGGACTAGAAGAATAACCAGTCGGTAGAGAAGACTCTGTAATGATATCAACTTCCTAAGGCCACGCTAATCCAAAAATTATGATGATGAATGGACCCAATAATTTTTTGCTCTATTCAAAGGTGACATGATTGCTACCAATATAAGATAATACTCCCTTCCCGCCCGTATTTTTTTGTTTTTTCATAGACAAATGAATGCTATGATATAGAGGAGGAAACAAGTGTCACAATTAAGAAAAACTAGTTCCAGTAGTGGAACATACCTATGCTCAATGCAAGGAGATGCATGTGGGAGATGGACACTCGGGGGGATTTTCCCTCCTACATATAGGGTGTCAAATTGCGAAGGATATAAACGAGGCTCTGCTTGGTTGAGGATGCAAAAACTGCTGAGGCAAACAGTTTATAATGCAAAGCGATAACTGACTATAGGCTCAATACTGCAAGGAAGGGCATGAGATGCAATCACAACTTAATGCCAAAAAATGTCCTTTTTTATGACATTTAGTCTACTTGGTGTGAAAAAGTGATAAACTCATGCCAAATAAACGTCCTTTCAAATCCAATTTACGAGTGTGAAAGAGACAATTTCACTCGGAAATATTTTCTCTTTTTGAAAATGAGTCAAAAAAGGGTTAACTAAGACTCACGACCTTTCAAGTCCAACTTAACGAGTGTGAAAGGGAAAAATCACTCAACAATATTTTCTCTTTTTTGAACAAGTCGAAAAAGAGCTTAACTCAGACTCGGTAAGAGGTTGCTAGGTGGCATGTCATGGGGGAGGCCAAGGCTATCGTGTTGGAATTCTGTGCAATGTCAGTATCTTACGAATAATGGACATAATCTTGGGAAAACCCAAAGCTCTCCAAGTCGAGGAGGATAAAGAGCTAGAGAAGGTTATCGCCTCTGTGATATATCAAATAATGTCTCTTATCATAAAATACATAGGAGGGGGAATTGGATACCCCAAAAGACCATCCTAATCGAAGGGAATCTCCTCAAGACTTGGAGGGAGAGAACTCGGGGAAAGTAAAACTCTCTCTCGTTTAGAAGGTGCATGATCAAGAATGCTTACGACATGGTTGAAGGATGCATCACACTCCATAAGGAAAGTAGGATTGACCATAGATTGCACTGGTACAACCACTTCTTCGACCATTAGTTGAAGGGGATGCGTGATAACAGGAATAGAGGAAACACCACCCTCGACAATGGGGGTGTGGTCAAGAGAATATTGCAACGACAATATTTTCATGTCAATCAAAGGAGAAAAATGGTGTGGGGAAACCACAGATGCCTCAGCATCTGAAGGGCCCTTAGGTGAGCCCCACACTTCTGGTATCCCAATAGTAGCTGGTCATAAACGAGTAAGGTGATCTCCTTCACAAGTCCTGCAAATGAATTTAGGCTTACGTCTGAGGCATCTATGCTTCTTGATTCCCCAATGTCATTCCCAACGACTGGTGACATGCTCTCAACGTGACTGACTGAGGTGAGAGAGTCATCTCCTACATGATGTACAAATGTTCGAGATGTGACATTGATATGAATTGCGGCGACTAAAGTGATGCCCCTAGTATGACTAGCAACGACTGGGTGTAGGTCGTCAACATGACTTGCAGAGCTCGTCGACCCATATCCAACATGACCGACAGAGGTTGGTGATGGAGATCTAGTATGACTGACAGCGACTTGGCTAGTGGTGGGTTGTGGCATTTGATACCAAGGTCCAACGAAAGATTGTATTTGAAACATTACAGGCTAGGAAGGGTCTTGGTTTACCCCCTGTCCCTGTTCAAAAAGGTAGTATCCTCCACCTAATTGATCCAAAGAGGTGTGTATGAGCATCATCATTGAAGTCTAGGAAGATACAAAAGTATGATAAGGACTATTCAAGTGAGGATATATGTTGCCCCCTTGTGAAGGGGTTTCGTGAAGAGGGTAGGCCGAACCGTAAAACTGATGCTCCCCATATGAAAGACCCGAGGATATATGTGGACCCTCCATGGGAAAAGTGTTAGAAGGAGCATGCATGACATACGAAGGATACACAGATGGGGTGTAATAAGTAGAATAAGCACCTATTTGAGTACTGTCTCCTGAAAAAGCATAGCTAGGACTGGATCCGTAAGAGGGGAGGTTCCAACCTCCCAAAGTGAGAGTTGGTTGAGGGACATGACTCATATCAAACGAAGACGTAGGCATTGGGGCCATGGTTCCCCCATATCGAATGCTAGGATTCATATAATTGGACCAGGGAGAGGATTTAAAAGGTTAAGGCATATCAACATGAAAATGACTAGAGACCCAAGGCATAGACTAAGCGTCATAGTTCTGCATACCATTATAAAAAGAAAACAGATTTGCCCCCATAAAATGAGTGAACAACATGGGGGTGAAACTATTGCGAGATAATTCCATAATAATTTCAGTGTCAAGCATTCATCACTTATAAAGATGTAAAACACTATGTCATACTTAGTGATATGTGATTATCCAACCCACTTAAACAACAATGATGATAGGCAACTTTTGGTAAATTTATTTTATTTAAAAAAGACTAATTCATAATAAATAAAGTATTATAATGTTTTCTTGTTTAAAGAGACTTCCTCTATGCATTTTCCCTTCGGGGGACACGGATGACCTAAATATTTTTGAGGAACTGTGCAATATATTTAATTATAAATAAATTAATACAGAAGTACAGTTGATGGGGTAAGGCATTGGGATTGTGTTTATGAGCCAGCGTACATGTTGCTTAGCAGAAAACACGGGCATCAAGGCTCTGAACCTTATTTTTAAAAGGAGATATAAAATAACATTATTTTTCACTTACCTCAAAGAAATTGCCATATTATTATAATACACACAATGACATGTAGGCTGCCGGTATATTTGGGGTTGCAATAGAGGTTTAGTGGTCCAAAAGGGACCCACCGCGACTCTCTAGTCTGAACTTTAATTAAATTTACTTTACATTTACATTAAAATACAAACGGTCTTCAACGAAGCCAATTGCTCCCTATTGCGAGAACAAGTAATCTTAAGGGGAAAGTTTCCCCACACCCACCTTAAAATAATATTGATTTGACACCAAGATACACTTATATGATTATAATGTGCAACCTGTGTAAAGTTTTCTATCCCTAGTTTAATAGGCTTTGGACTCTTTAATGTAGAGCATTACATGTAGTTGTAGTTTAAATGTTTTACGAAATAACTTTTTTTCGACAATTTTTTTTGGAACATTTGTTTGAAATCCAGTAAGAAATTGTTAGATCTGTAAATTTGAGTGATTATTTCTGTATAATCCATGTGTCTCAGAGATTTTTTTTAATATACTGAATCCATTTCTGCATTCATAAATAGATTTCAAACAATAAAAAATAGTGATTTTGTGTAGATTTATATCATCGAATTCCTACGAAAAAAAACCATTTCGTAGAACAATTAGACAATGCCTTACTTGTATGTTTGTAAGTTTAAAGCTATGTTGGCTTGAGTTTAGTGAAATCAAGTTGCTTAACTCTAACTCATTAGGATTTGGACTCAGTAACATATAACATTAGATGTTTTTACATATAAATTGCCTTGAGGTAAGAGAATTGAAGAGTAGAGAATGAAGGGCACTCAGAGCTAAGCTATCATCAGAATGGGACCCTTTGCTTTGATGATGAATTATCCTTCGCGGTGAAATCACTGCAAGGCATTGATTATATTTAAATTTTGCAAAACAACTAATGTTCTGGAATTTGTATAACATAAGGTCACCCTCACACCATATCATAGACTTTGTTGCATTCGTAACCGACTCCTATGTAACAAGACACAATCAACATGTCAAAACGTATGCAATCTAAATGCCTTTCACTTTAAAATGCATGAGAGTTTTGTAATTGAAACACAATATACATCCATGATTACATACAACCAGTTATTGACATTATGAGAGATGGAATCACTTTAAAACATAGACCATTTCTCTCTACTTTCGATCGCCCGTAAACTATTTTCGCATACATCATCATGTTTGTCAAGAAAAGAGTATCCAATTTATGCAATAATAATATTAATTTGATAAATTTTCTATTGAATAATATTACAAAATGATTTAATGATGACTTACTCTCTCAAAGTATTGTAAGCCCACACAGTCCATTGGCTTAAAAAGAAAACACTGTCATTGTCAAAGTGATGTGGACATAATCCACACCCTACCCATCATAGTAAATACACAATGTATATTTACTTTTCACGTACAAGATGGGGAACACAACTTCTCTAAAAATCCTTTTCTGCATTACTGGACCTCGAATATTCCTCAATTAGCATCATGCTGCAACCACTAGGGTTACAGATCTGACATTGTTTTTTCTTTTGCCGCACCAATAGAACACAAGTCTGTTGACCTAGGTGGATATTGGTGGCCACCCGCCTATTCCAACTGGCTCCTCTTGACAGTTTTTAGTTCAACACGTTTATCTGTAATGATGACATTTCTTGTAATTGTGGGTTATTCACATCCAATTCTATCTTGAAGCCCTACATAGAATCCATATGGATATTGGTGGCCGCCTGCATATTCCAACTGAATTGTTTTGGAAGTTTTCATGTCAGTACATCTTTCTGTACTTCCAAGGTTGTTTTGGGGCCCTAAACAATGTTTTTTTTCTTGGATTGCTATAGTCAAACTGTAGACGAAATCGAATTTTTATGACATAATGTGTAGTTCTCGAAAATATCTTTCCAACGATCTATCACATGCCTAAAACATAGGCCGTATGAAAAAGTTACAACCCCGAGAAGTTGAGGTACCAAGTTACCCATCATGACCCACATAACTTTTGGTGTTTCATCTCCTAGGGATAGGTTTTTGGCACTCAAGGGAAATGTTAAAAAGGCCTATGGAGCCTCATTATAATCATTCTACTTATACATATGTGTGTAGAAACCACATCTCTTCTAAGAGATAACTACCACCATTCGAGCAAGTTGTTTTCAGTTCTGCAGTTTTACAGTTTCAACCTATTTTATTTATTCAATAGAAGTTATTGTTCACTGGATATTTGTTTTTGTTCTCCATATCTCTGTGCTATTGTATTCAGTCTGTTATTCATTTCGTTCTGCTCATAAATTCGTATCAGTGGTATCAAAGCGGTCTGCTCTTCATTTATTTTTCTTCGTGCATGTCCTTGACAAGACCTGGGTACAAGAAGTTGGGACTCGAACCAATCGAGGCTTTGCAATATCGGTCACATCACTCCCGAAAAAAACTCATGGGGGACGAGAAGAAAGATGATGGAGTAGGATATGCTTTTAAACTGTTGCTCTAGGAAGCCCTTGCGCGACATAGGAATGAAATGATGGACAACTTTGCACAGATCCTTCAACTGTTTCCCACATGAGACACATCTTCATTAAGCGGCCATGCAACCCCCTTCAAGGTACAAGTAAATTTTGATATTCCATTATCTGAAGGAATGATAGGTGTGGATGCTGTAGATAAATGGATGAATCTACTCGAAGGGTATTTTTCAGTCCACAATTTTTTCGATAGGGAAAATATTACTTTAGCACTCCTCAAGGACATCCCTCATGTTAAGGATTGGTGGGATACATACTGTGAACAAAGAGCCATAGAGGAATCTACAATATTTGCGGTCACCCCCACATGGGATTCCTTCAG
>SNQJ01S0004775.1:0-11439 GCA_010110895.2 Picea sitchensis
TTGTAGTTGGTAGTTTTTATATTTTTGTTATAGGATATCCTAGTGCAATCCTTCCTTGACCTACACTTAATGTTGGATAATCAAACAAATGGGCTCAACTAAGCCACGGGGAAGGTTTCTCCTACAAAAGGAGCCTTTTTCGTATGAATTTCTAAATGTAAATGCAATCTCATCTAATATGAAAACAACAAAATGAAATATAATCTATATCGATTAAGAAAAGGAAACAAAATGAAATATAATCTATACAAAATGAAATATAATCTATATCGATTAAGAAAAGGAAACAAAATGAAATATAATTTATATTGATTAAGAAAAGGATTAGTCCAACTCCCAATCAAGACTAAGATAAAAGAGAAATGACCAAAAATTGAACCTAAAGTAAAGATGAGCTAACAACTTATAGAAATAGTTCACATGACTTGTAACTATTCAAACATATATGCATATACAATTATCTAATAAACTTTGGGCTATCTCTATCGCCGAACCTATGGAGAAATCTCATTCTCTCGTGATTCGTAGAAAGATAGTGGTCTTGTGAAACACTATCTTTCTTGAAGATATCTGGATCCTTCTCAACGGTCAACTGAGAAGAAAATTCAGGGTGGCATGTTACCATGATGCAAATGTTTTCTCCATGTGTTGTAACGGAACCCTAAATTTCTGGCAGCACCAAAACTTAATCAAGAACTGAAAAACTGGTTGTGTCAACCCTTATAATTGTCTTGCGTAAATAATTGGAGATCTCCCAGATATTATATTATTATATTTCAATTTTATTACACCATCAAATTAAAAAAAACCTCTTTAATCACCTTTGAATTGAATTCGTGTCAAGATCCCAACAATCTCCATTCCAAAACGAAATCTGGAATAATATATTTTGAAACATAAAGTATTATTGTAGTCCACAGGTATATCATGATGTGTGGATTCCAAAATCTTTATATGCCTGTTATATCTATAATTCCTGTGATCTCGGCAATGTAATATCCTTTGAAGCATTAATGATCTTATCATCTCCAACGATTTTGTTATTTTTTTCTTGCCAAGCAGTCTCATATACGTGGCAATCTCCGAAATCCTTTGCATTCATCATATTTTCTTCTATGTTGGCCCTCAAAATAACCTCATGATCTTTCTTCCTTTATTGGGTTCTTTGCGCTGCATATGAAAATCAACCAACATAGAATAAGAATAAGCATAAGCTTACGCCCTTCACAAAACTTATGATTTTTTTTTAATGTGTTTTCCATTTTATTATCTTTTGGTAGAGTTCAAGTATCAAGGCTATGAATATAATGTATTCATGACACTGTAGTGTAAGACACAATGAATATAATAATATATGAAGTGCCTAAAAAGTGAAACCCATATGAAAACAAAGTGAAATTCACTTTTCTTTAATACATGTAGTTCAAACTTAATCTTTATATAAAAGAGTGATAATCATACCTTTCAACATTAATTTTTTTAATGAAAACAAAGGAGTTGCAAAGCAACAAGTCTCTGTATTAGGTGGTTGAGATTTAGAACAAGAAAATGCATTAAGTGTGAGTAGGAACATAGCCAAAGATATAATAGTTGTGATGATGTGACGATTCAATGTATTAATTATTGATATGAAAATTGAATGCACACAATTGTGTGGAATGTGTATAATTAATGAAAACAAGGAAGTTGCAAAGCAACAAGTCAGGTGGTTGAGATTTAGAACAAGAAAATGCATTAAATGTGAGTAGGAACCTAGCGAGAGATATAATAGTTGTGATGATGTGACGATTCAATGTATTAATTATTGATATGAAAATTGAATGCAGACAATTGTGTGGAATGTGTATAATTAATGAAAACAAGGAAGTTGCAAAGCAACAAGTCAAGTGGTTGAGATTTAGAACAAGAAAATGCATTAAGTGTGAGTAGGAACCTAGCGAGAGATATAATAGTTGTGATGATGTGACGATTCAATGTATTAATTATTGATATGAAAATTGAATGCAGACAATGTTGCAAAGCAACAAGTCAGGTGGTTGAGATTTAGAACAAGAAAATGCATTAAATGTGAGTAGGAACCTAGCGATATAATAGTTGTGATGATGTGACGATTCAATGTATTAATTATTGATATGAAAATTGAATGCAGACAATTGTGTGGAATGTGTATAATTAATGAAAACAAGGAAGTTGCAAAGCAACAAGTCAAGTGGTTGAGATTTAGAACAAGAAAATGCATTAAGTGTGAGTAGGACCCTAGCCATATATATAATAGTTGTGATGATGTGACGATTCAATGTATTAATTATTGATATGAAAATTGAATGCAGACAATTGTGTGGAATGTGTATAATTAATGAAAACAAGGAAGTTGCAAAGCAACAAGTCAGGTGATTAAGATTTAGAACAGGAAAATGCATTAAATGTGAATAGAAACCTAGCAGAGATATAATAGTTGTGATAGCCAGAGATATAATAGTTAATAATAGTTGTGATAGACAGAGATATAATAGTTGTGATGATGTGACAATTCAATGTATTAATTATTGATATGAAAATTGAATACAGACAATTGTGTGGAATGTGTATTGATATGAAAATTGTGTGGGGACAATTGCATGGAATGTGCATTAATAATTTGTAAAGTGCATTGATATTTACATCGGAAGAAGAGTCACAATCAGAAGAGTGACAATGAGTCAGATTGCCAAGACCAAAATTTGAACACGCTTCAATGGAGTGGCCCAATACATCACCATTACAATCCGACCCACTACAACATCGATACAACATCCACGTGCAACATCCAAAGCTATATATATATTAAATAGAACTATGTCCACGTGTTTCCATGCAACGCATAGATCTATGCAGTAACTCCAGTGCATGGTGTCGGAGGTTTCCACGAACTTGTGGCTCTCATGGTTTCCACGAACCTGTGCATAAGAAGAGGATTGCTTTACTACTAATTCGTAGAGATGACGATGCTTGTGGTCGAAATAAATCATATAAAGAAGCGAATCAGAGGCTCAAGTCTATGTTCAAGCGCGTCATAGATTCGAGCATCTAATCGGCCTGGAACAAAATAATGTGAGAAATAAAATGTAGGTTACCAGAAACCGCGCAATGGGAAGTGTCGGTAGTGTGTGAGCAAGTATCATCTACACGTTCGTTGTCCCAAATTCCACCTATGCGGACAGTTGTTTGTTGTTTGTTAATTAGCGGCAGTGCGGTGCATGGATAACACGTGATTCTTTGTGTGTGAACAGTTCTCATCCACCATGTACAAAAAGCAGCTGGTTTTTTGTGTGTTAACTGTTCGACGTGAACAATTTTAGATGTGTTCAGTTCAGTTGTGTTATTTGTTACCTGCAATAACTCCCCCTCCAGTTCGATGAGCACGGGAAGGAAAGATCCAGTGATTCTAAGCCAAGCATTCACTCTCTTACCTGTGAACCTCAGAATCATACCTCACCCTTGGGAGGACATGAAACTCTGGCTTGGGACCTTCTTACTTGGGACCGTAAACTCATATGTCTGGCAAGCGGTGCATCGATAACACGCGAAGCAACTGCTCCGAATGACAAACCGTGGGCTGCGACGGCCAAGAAGCAACAACCATTAACACGCGGTGCGACTGCTCCGAAGGAAAAACTTTCGGCGGTGATGGCTAAGAAGCTGCAACCAACAATGGCAGTGAGCTTCTGCAGTTTCTCCGGGTGATTCGTTACTTTCCTCCCGTTTTCATGATGGCGAGGCGACTTCTATCTGCACACAGATTATCCTCTCTGTTGATGGACATCAAAAAAACAAATTCTATTCCAACGCACTCTATCCTATTTCTTTTAAGGAGCGGAAAGTCGCAGAATCCGGCCGAGCTTGAACTGACACCAATTATTGAGAAGACTAACTAACTTCACTCCTAGCCCAAAGGGAAAGGCGGTTGGAATTGCCAACAAACTCTTTGAAATACGATAACCAGAATTATGGCAGTTTGAACTGCGCTCACTATTGGATATCATTAAGGGCCTATTCATCCCTTCTGATCACACTGCGCTCCATCCAGCTTCCTGAAACAGAACATTCTGGTTGCGTCTTTAAGAAACAGGTTCAGAAATAGGGTCAATCTCATCCTTAACAGGTCCAATATCATCCTTATCGGTGTAATTGGCAAATTAGTGAGCTTGAACCCATTTTTTTTCATTGCAAGGGTATATCTTTTGAAACCCTCTTAGAATCCTAATTATTCTTGTTACCTGAAATTGTAAATTAGTGAGCTATCGTAGAATATTAGTGAGCCATCGTAGAATGGTAAATAATGTTTTATTTCAAAGTTTGATCATATATTAGAATGGTAAATAATGTTTTATTTCAAAGTTTGATCATATATTCAAATAGATATAAGTTAGAGGCTTACCAAATAGATGAATCAATAATTGCTTTCTCGAGCTCGCCAATTCTCCAGGAAATCGATATGGAAATCAATCTGCGCTTGATGGCACTAAGTTGTCTCGGACCTGATAACTCTAGAAATTCAAAGCTTGCTCATCGCCAGGTGTTACGCTGGCTAACAATCTCACTGAGTTCACCAATTAGAGAGTCACTTACTGGGAAATAAGGGAAAGATATTTGCAAGCAGAGGCAGTTGATCTTGATCCTGTGGGTTAAGCTGTTGATTATGTTGGCTCAACAACAATTTCTTCTGATTATGACTTTTATTTATTTGAGGACGCAGAGGCTAGGTTTGGAAGAGACGAATTCCTCTTTTCTCGCAGGCAAGAGAGCCTTGAGTCTTTATAACGTGAAGCTGAAGAGGAAAGCCAGGGCTTCCATGAAGCTAGCAGGGAAGCTAGTACACGGTTACAAGAGTAGGTAGGAAGAGAATACAGGCAGGAAGAGAATTGCAAATTGCAAGCAATACTAGGTAGGAAGAGAATTAGGTAGGAAGAGAATACGAGGCAGGAAGAGAATTGCAAATTGCAAGCAATACTATGTAGAAAGAGAATTGCAGGGAATACGAGGTAGGAAGAGAATTGTAGGAATATGAAGTAAGAAGAGCCAGCGATGAAGCAGATGGGCACAACAGATGGGCAACATGCGAACAACCATAGGCAACCTACCACAAGGTGGCAGGTCAAGGGAAAGTCAAGGGAATTCCAATGTTTAAGATTGAAAAAACTATTTAACATTTTATGTCAAGAACTAATGCTAGATTAAAATCTAGTATTACTTGAGTTCAACAAAATTCTTCACGATATATGCACTTCAAAGTGATTTTAATCTAAGATGTGGTTTGGGCTGCTTCGAGAAGAAACCAAATAAGACCTCAGAATTAAAACTTTGGAGTCAAAATCAAATTCTCCCTGAAAAATTACATGATCCTGTTTAAACTTTGGTTTTCCATACTATACTAATAAAACGTTGAAAAATTGATTACTATTAATCCTTAACAGAGTGAAAGGCAGGGACTAAAAAGAAAAAATTCAATAAAAATCCAATCCTAGTATTTGATGGTATTTAGTCAAAGCGAAAAAGTGAGTAAGACATGAAAGTCATAACTTTTTAAAATTTCTCTTAAAATGAGAACCAATGGCACATCTTTAAGCTTTCAAATATTCCTTTAAGACATGGATTAAACTTTTGGCGATTTATTTATTAATAAAATTATTTAAATTCGTCAAAATGATTTTAATTAACTCATTGATATACCAAGGACTATATCTAAAATTATTTAAATTCGTCAAAATGATTTTAATTAACTCATTGATATACCAAGGACTATATCTTGACGAAGCTATTGAACGCCATGACAATCCACATTTAAGTAAAGTGAAGCATGGAATCAACTTAAATACATTCAGATGATCATGAAACAATGTTGAAAGAGTCAAATGGTGCATATAATCCAAATCACTATAACTCCATCTTGCGAAAATAAAGTCGAAATCGCTTCAAAATAAAACAAACCAAACCAATACAAAAAAAAAAATGACATGAGCAAAATTTATTCGGAAGGCCCGATAATTTTGAAGAAGCTAAGGGGAATTGTTGAGACCTCAACATATCCATATTACCTTTCTTCTTATCATCTAAGGCATTTTATAAAGTTGGTCTTCCTTTTCTTTGCTCATACAAACACTTAGCTTTCCTTATGGCTTCTTGTAAATTATGGGGCTCATCATATTGAATTTTTTCCTTGTAGAATTATGGCAACCTGCTCAAAAAACTATGAATATTAACCTTTTCATCCTTGATGAAATACACATACCTCAAAAGCTAGAAGAATATTTTTTCATACTCCTCCATGGTCATGCTACCAAGTTTGAGTTCAAAGAACTCTTGCATCTTCTTGTCATAATATTGTTCTAAAAAATATTGTTGTTGGAAATATTTCTTGCTTGCTTTCAAGAAATCTTATTTTCATCAATGTTCTTAGTCTTCTTGAGATCATCCCACCACATAGAGGATTTTCCTTGAATGTGTTAAGAGGCAATTTTGTCCTCTACATTTGATGGGTAATCATGTAGGTGGAAATATTTCCTCATGTACAAAAACCAATATTCAAATTATTATCCCTTCTTATGCTCTCCATAAAAATATGGTGGCTTGAGATTCCTCAGATCTCCTTGCAATACATATGACACATGTATTCTATTCTGAGGTATGATAGGGGACACACTTGAGTTACTCTCTAACCCTGATCATGCATGGGGTCTTCTAGTCGAGTTTCCTACGGAGTGGTGATGTTGTTTTTTGACACTCATTGACTGTATGGACACTATCATAAGACTTAGATGTTGTTTCCTACCCTATACTCGTTGCCTATTTTATGCCAGTCTTTGTTGGATTTCTTCTGCAACATTTTCTGACTCTATAGCATCTGAACATGAGATCCCATTATCCTTTAATTATCTGCCTGATATATTTTCTCTTCTTTTTGCAGACTTCTCACCATTTTAACTAGATCTACTAGCCCTACTCGACTTCTATGCCCATTTGACTAAGTATTTGCATTTCCCATGCTGACATGGAGCCCTCTAACCTCCTCCTCCTGGGTGAAAGATCCTAAGAATATTCCATATCTCTGGTCCTCATGTTGCACCTAGTTTTCTCGGTCTGAAACGTATTCTACAAAATGTGTAGCCATAAAATATTTTTTTTTAGATTAAATTAAAATAATATAAAAATTATACGTCATTTTCCCTTGTTAATCCCATCATGCATATTCCTTCTTCTTTCCTAATAACTATTATTGTTCAAATCATAAATATAAATGCACATGATGATTCTTCTCTTTAGTATCTTTCCAATGACTATTTTCTTGCTTAAATTTGTGGTTGAGCATAAAGTTATGCCCCTTTAAAGTTAAAGTTATTTGGGCCTTTTTCCTTATGATGACATCATTAGGTCTATCTAGACTCCAAATGTACTTTATTTGTATGTAATGATTCACATCATCAGCCCACTGGTATCCACCTAGACCTATCCAACATGTGTTAGTTGACGTGGACCTACTCTACACCATCGGACACAAGCCTTTAGGATTTCAGGCCCACAACTTTATCAGAAACACCTTATCTGGGAATGAAAAATTGTTCGCTTATTGATTTTCAAAAATTTTGAATCTCGCAACACTGTCGGGATCCCTCCAGCAAGCTTCGATTTTCAGGATGTGAAAGATTACAATTTTCCAAGACATTTCCAAATCCCACAGTTTGCAAAGATATCAAAATATCTTTATTGGAAAATTCCCATCAGAATGTCCAATTGGAAAACTTTTTGAATCACTCTAAAGTCTGTAGCTCGCTAAACTATTACGCTCGCGCTACTGGGATTTTCCCATCATGGTGGAAACACTAACACACTCATGAATTCTTTCAGGGCCCATAACACTATTAGACTCTCCTTTCTCCCTATACTCTGGGCTTTCTAAAAATATAAGGCTCCAAACTGTCGGACCTTCCCTCTTAGACAAAATCCATCGGAAAGGTCAAATTAATTCTTTGCAAATGATTTTATGAGTCCTGAACCCTACAAGACTATCAATCCTTTCTCATTGGAAGGAATATTACCTCATTACAGGATCTTCCTGAAACCTGCCACCCACAATGATTTCACGAAATCCACCTCCCACAACATCTTTTGAGCAATCCCTCCCAACTTCCAATTTATAATGGAGTATCAGGATCAAATATCGACACCCATTAGATGGTCAAAATTCATCCTTGAAATTCAGTTGATCTCTCTCGTCCTTTACAATTAGAAATTGTCAGTCCCACTTGTCCCTGATTGCCACATGGAAATATTTTATTCCCCCTCCCTTGTTGACGTGTCTCCTGACATGGCATGTCGATGGGAATGCTAACTTAAATAGATGACGTGGCATTCCAACACCCTTTGTTCACGTGTACAAAATGACGGGCCTCCACCTATCATTCAGCTGACGTGTCACTTACATCACCAATTACTGACGTGTCATCTAACTCATCACGTTGGCATGGCATTCTCTTCCACATCTGGGCCTTGCGAGACAATATACTCATCCGATAGATCAAACAATGTACGATCACCCAGATAAATGATCCTCATCAAGTTCAAGCTCGAAGGTTCTCGATCTATAACCCTCACCCATTCATCTTGAAATCCAAATCCTGACAGGATTGTGTACTTGCGCTCTCGGGATTTTTCGATCAGAATGACATTTTTGTCACACCTCAAGATTCTCCTGCAACCCCGATTCCCAATGGATGACCAAGGTTTACTCCTGACGTGATGAGCAATCCCTATCCTCTTGGGATTGCACCATCGGGATTTCTGAATATACATTTTCCAAAACATCCTTTTGAATGATGTGACGACTGAAATCTCTTAGAACTAATGGTCCAAATCCACTGCGTCTTAAAGATGCTTGATCTTTAGTCAGTCGGACTGATTTCTTTATAATGAAAAAGAAAATCAATAGGGGGGATTTTGAAAAGAATTTACCAAAAATTCCCTTCTCAGATATCTGTGACTAGGATCTCTCGATCTCTCAGATTGAACAAACCATATCTCTGGAGGTTTGAAACCCGATATGTCAACTGAAGTATAGAATCTTGCCACTGTGGCAGTCCATGTCGTTACTACCATCACCATTGTGACGTGTCCCCTAACTATTGCGACACCTTGGCCCCACAGTTCCATTGGTCATAGTTATGTTTTAACCGCTCATGCGCTTAAGGACATTCTGATATGGCATTATCCTTTAGATTGTACAGATCTCTACCCAATTCCAATGGATCTGCAACCCGTTTAACAACCAAATCTAGGGACTTCTATTGAACTTCACCATGAAAGGGTCTACAATTCCCCTCTTGTGCATTGTCTTTGGCCCATATATCATGAGTGCAATAAACCATGCTCTCATACCACTTTGTATCACACCCTATCCCCTAGTCATGGCTGCATAAACACTCTATTATATTAATGTAACGCTTTTAGAACTCTTTCTAAGGAACACTACATAAAAAATTTATTCTGATACCAATAATAAATAGAAAATATAGTGAAGCATGCCTACCTATCTTGAATCTAATAACCCTTCCAAAAACTAGAAAGAATTAAAACAACAATTCATAACATCTCACAACAACATATAGAAAATACTGACTTCTCAGTTGTCATAAACAACAATTAAATACATAAATGGGAAATAAACATATCTTTAAGCAACAAAGATGTAACCAACTATAGGGGATGGACGTTCCTCCCAAACATAAATCCCTTTCTCCAAATCTCAATAGAAAACCACCCCCAAACTGAGGTTGTGAATCCAAAAAAGAGGGTGTCCCTCATAGTCCAACATTTCTCACATTGACCAGTCTTCCTACAACTATCCCAATCCACCCAACTCTCTTCCCCATGACCCACACACGACAAGGAAGGAGATCCCCCTTCACTTCCCATAGTCCCTTACACCTTCCCTCTTCCGTCCAGGTCTCTAGTGTGCTTTGTCAGGGATGAGTCTCTCTACTAGGGACTCCAGGGATGTCAATTGCTAGGAAAACTACTAGCAGTTAGCTTACTGCCCTCAAGGAAACTCTCTCTCTCACAAAGAGTTCAATATCTAATCTTGACAACCTTCTCCTTCAACTTTCGAGACCCACAATCTTGCACTACTCTAGCTTGTAGTCTTTGTTGAACTGTGTAAGCTCTCGTTGCTTCCAAACTTGTGGTCTCTACCCAATAGGCTCTGCGTGGAAGACTGTCCAAACTTCTTAGACTACTTCGACTGCTACATTCTCTCATACAAATTCCTCTTTTTCTTTTTCCTTGCTTACTTGACTCACACTCGTCCCAAGGAAGATTGTAGTTATCCCATACTTACAATAACTTGTTGAAGTGACTTCTCGCAACCACCCTCTTACAAATATTCAATGATTGGCTTTGAAAACACTCCAAGGAAAAATAGAATATTCATAACACAAGATAAAATCTAGAAAAGATGAATTAATTTTAATAACCATGATACTCCCCTTTTCGAACCCTTGCACCCTTCTCCCTCTTATATACTTATGCCCCCATTACTATGTGCCCCCTGAGTGACAACATCTTTATTTATCATTATAGTTTACAAATTCTACATATTATATTTCTTGGCACATGACCACATATCTTTGTATAACATATACATCACAAAGATAAAGAGTAAAACATGAATGTTATAGCAAAAGTAAAAGGGTGAAATTTGAAAGAAATAAAATATAGAAATATGTAACACAACAAACGTATTCAAAGAAAATAATATCCACGTAAATTCACCGAGTTAATATTAAGAATTGTTCATTCTAATTAATTGAAACATAAACAATGATCAAAAGTATATAAAACATTATTTACATAAATATGAATTTAACTATTATAAAGATCAAAGAAAATAATATCCACGTAAATTCACCGAGTTAATATTAAGAATTGTTCATTCTAATTAATTGAAACATAAACAATGATCAAAAGTATATAAAACATTATTTACATAAATATGAATTTAACTATTATAAAGATTGTAGCAGGGATATTTAAATGAAATCAGATAAAAACGGATAAGATAACATTATCAGTAACAATTAAAACAGCTTAGCCTCGAGTTTAACCATGGTATCAAATATTCAAAATTAATTGGAGAAACATACTTACAAGACCAAATAAACAAGGGCAGCGGAGCAGCGTAGGCCCTGCCGAATTTAATGCAATTAAATGGAAGAATGTTCATAAGGCAAAAATATTCCAATGTTGAAGTATGATTATAATAGCATTTTAATGTTGTAGTATGAGAAAATGCAGTTTTGTGAATTTTATAAAAAAGTATAGTTGCAAACTAGAGTAGAGTGTCGCGATTTGAGTTTTCTTTAGTTTTGGTGTCTGAGGCATTTTGAAGTTGGTGTTAATCATTTTATAAAT
>SNQJ01S0004775.1:11449-25336 GCA_010110895.2 Picea sitchensis
AATGTCTCTGCTGCATTTTCTAATCTGAATATGATTCCCCAACCGACTACATAACTTTCAAAATTTGCAGTCAAAGCATTTACAGATATGGCATTTATGGCATTTATGGAACTATAATTTTATAATTTTAAAAATCTGAAAGTAATCGGGCTGTCAAATTCCAAATGCTCCGCCGTATATATGGCATTTATGGCATTTATCAAACTATAATGAAAACAATAATGAAAACATTTATCAAAGCTCAAACTATAATGAAAACATTTATCACATTTATCAAAGCAGCAAGAATTGCCTGGGAAGAAGCGAAGCCGGCAATAACGCTTCAAACTTCCCAGCCAATGAAATTGTGACAAATCCATAAAAAATTTATTAAAAAAATTAGGTATATAAATTTCCTATGTTAAACATTAGCATTTTTACAAAAATTTGGAAGTCAACCTTCAACTAATCAAAAGTCAGCGATGAACTCATCGCTATAGTCCCTGCCCTTGGCCTTCCGGCAGGGACTAATAAAGAGAAATTATACGTTGAAATGTAACTTAGAGCAGATCCTCCCTTGACTATTCTAAACACACGAATTATTTATAACTCAACAAACGAATTATTTAGAGCAGATCCTCCCTTTAAAAAGTTCCTGGAGATCATGGGAGAATGTGGAAGAGAAACATTTTCGGGTGGAACAAAGACTTTGGAAAACGGGTAAGATGACGAATAACTTAGACCTCATCCAATCCACGTTACTTCTACGTGAGAAGGCGTCCAGTATACGCACTCTTTCCCTAGGAACTGATGACACTATTTCTATTTCCTTTTCATGAATTGTGTATATATTTATGTGGGTTGTCAAGTTGTTCTATTATTTTTTTTTTTTTTTTGAATTTTTATATAAATTATTATTTTTTGTTGTTCAAAATCTATTTTTATATGTAAAAGTGAATTCAGCATATTGAAAATTTGGATGCATTTCAATTATATATAAATAATCACTTAAATCTACCAATCTAACAATATCTATTTCAAACAAATATCTTCTCAAAAAATTATCATTTGGTAGAACATTTAGTCTACTACTACATTTCATAAAATAAATTTCAAGCCAGCCTCCACCAAATTTTTTCAGAATTCCAAATTACAGTGTCAAAATTTTCTATAATTTAAAATTATTTTCCACCCAACTTATCAAAGGAAATAAAAAAATATAATAAAGATTTTAAAATATTCCCTGTGATGTAAGGCTCTGCAATGCAACAATTTAGATGAAGCACTATTTCTATTTGAAGCTTGATCGCCATATATATCTCAAATTATGTAAACTAAAGCCGTTGAAGGCAAAGAAATATCACCAATCCTTTTCCCTTTGATTTTGTGTATGTGTAATTCAAGCACAGCATTTGAGATGAGTTGAGGAAGGCATGCTGCCATTTTAACGCCCTCAGTCCTCTAAATTCACCCAAATGAATATGGCTAATGTTAAAACTGTCCTAAACGTGTGACCAAATTTGGGAGAAGGAAAATACAATAATCACTACAAATATTTCACTAGTACGTGTGCAGTGCAATCTCTGCCTAGGTTTGTTTCATTTAGTTGCACAATGCATTTTCAATGGTTAACCACCCAAAAAACAAAATTTATGAGCTCACAATATGTAGGGTTTCGTTATCTAACCCAACTAATTTTTTAAATCGTTCGCAAGTACGTTTGAGCTTTCTCTAGCCCGGGTCAAGCTCTCGCGACGTGGCAATGCAACTGCTCGATTTGGAGAGAAGTCAGTGCCTATCCAAATCCCCAAGTGAGAAAATGAATCCAATCCCTCACGTTGTTTCATTTATCTTTTGATGACGTGGACCTTGAAGTGAGATTTGTTCATGGTACATGACTCAGTTGCTTTTTTAATCACATAAGTGGGGCATAGTAACTCCAATGTTCAAGGGAGTGTGGCTTTGGGGTGCGGTGAGAATCAACTTTGGGTATGTATGTAATAATTTGTGCGTTGAGAATCAAATTTAGGTTCATAGTATTAGATGTAGGATTTTTTCCTTTAATTTTTTTTTACTACATAAATTATAAATATAAGAATTTTTCACTTGTTAAACTTTTATAATAAGTAGTAAATGGTATGCTTCATGTCTAAAGGTATGGAATTGTCAAAGCATATTTTTAGTTATATATTAGGAGGGTGTATCACATAGTGACACTAATACATAAATAAATACAAGATGCATGTAAATATTAAAAAGAAATTACTATATATAAGAATTAATATATAAGTATTTTATTTACGCAAGCAAACATTGAATTATGAGACAAACACATTTATTTAATAAATGTAGAAAATAGATGGAACAACGAGGTTAAAAATAGTTGACTATGACTCCATGTGTGGGGAACATGTTGGAGTTAACTTAGAGATGGATTTGACAAGTGTCAAAAGTCGAGTTCTGTCACTGGACAAGGATTTCTAAAGTTGCAAATTTCCAAGGAGGAAAAGGAATTAAAGAAAATAACTAGGAAAATGAAATGATATATACAACATATGAGTGATGCATGACGCTGCTGAGTATATGAGTGAGGCATGACGTTGCTGAGTATGTTGAGGAAAGGAGATATTTGTTGCATGAGCACTCATGTGTTATGAAAATGATTTTATTAGCTGTACAAAGGTACATTGGCTAAGCAGTGGAGCTCATTTAGCCCATATGATGTCATAGTTAGGCTTGGGGGTGATCAAGACAAGTAAATTGATTCTTATGTATCTACGGTTGGGCGGAACATGGTTGTTCCGTCTGTTTCCAACTTGTTGGCACATATATGTATGATCTACAATTAGTTTTCATTCGTATTTGTTATTTATAATTTTCCGTTAAATTTTAGAAAGGATCATATTTTGTGGAAAAGAGTTTTTTTTCCACAGAAAATGAATCCAGAGAGTTGCCAAGTAGTAATAGTATAGTTTCCATTACCCTACAGTGATAGTATGTAGCCAAAAATCTATAAAATAAAATGAAAGAAAAATAACTTTCTACCTCATAACAATTTTTTTTGATAATTTGCACAAAACTCAAGAAGGCATATAGTAAAAAGATGGATCATTTATTCATCCAAAAAAAAGTCTTTAATCTACATGGAAAAATCTAATCTCCTTAAACAATTGTGAGCAAGTTTACAAAGAAATTTTACAATTTTTTCCTGGAATAGAGATTTAAATGGTTCCTCAATATTGAAACATGAGTACCTTATTCATACCCCTTTAAAATATTTCCACAGAATGGAATTTCTTCATGTCGAGAGGCTGGATCAAATCTGGATCAGTTGGTATAATAATCAAATGATGGAATTTCCTCTTTCACCTGATGGGTTCCCTCACAACAGAAGGACCCACCTTTAAAACATATCCATAGATTCACCAAATCAAGATATAATACTTATAATATACACAGAACGAACGTATGATAATGAGAGACCCTCTCTGTAAAAAATTAAGTTATAAGGAATCGAAAATATACAAACCATTTATATATAATATACTCAAAAAACCCCTACCTAATAAATGATTTGTTTTCGACCGGGTACATTCAAAACAAGTGTTGCATGGTAGCGTAGTCCCTGCCAGGTTGGAATGGGAACAAATGTGACTGAGTACAGACACAGGGGTAGCAAGTTGAAGTACATGTGGTATCCATGCAAAATTTAGTATTCCCGAATTACTTTTATTTGAAATTTATCAAAAATTATTACAAAGGTTCCTTGTATCTTAGTTTGAGAGTACAAGAAAGATTTATACAATAGTAATACATTTAAAAGGTTCATGGACACACAAAATTTAGCATACAATAGAATATTAGTAACGTCTGTTACATAGGTTCGTGGGCAAAAACACAAACAAATTAGCATTCCCAAATTAGTTTTCTTTGAAACAAGGGCTCCTCAACACAAAATAAATTGAAATTTATCAAATTATAGGTTCCTGGACACCAAAAATAGTACATACCAAATATGTACTTTTATAAAGTATGGGCATGAAATTTAATAGAGCATGCACGAAGCCCTCATTCCATACTTAGCCAGTTTTTGGATCACGGGTTCTAGGGCTGGCAGGCTCAAAATTGGGTCTATGTTATTCTATGCCCTACAAATAGCACCCAGAGTTCCGCGATATACAAATTGAAAAGCATACTTGCGGACTATTTGAATTTTAAGGGCTTCGTGTTGATGTAATAACACAATTGGACTTGGCCCTTGAAATTTCATCACAAATTTGACAAGTAGTATGACGGACAGGTGGTAAGGATGAAAGAAATGACATACTCTCGATATGTGTGAGCAGAAAAAAAGTTTTGAACACAATTTTATGAGATTTATATAAAAATAAATAAAAAAGCGTGTTACATATTCCTCAAAATTTATACATATATATATATATATATGTGTGTGTGTGTGTGTGTGTGTGTGTGTCAAATAAAAATATATATATCAAGAGAAAAAAAAAGAGAATTGAAATACAATAAATAATGTCTTGACATTCAACATAACTAAAGATAAAAATCTAAGAGCACATAAATATATAAGGAGACAAAAGAATAATTTTATTTGGAATATATGAAAAAAGAATATTTTGATGTGCACTAGATGGTCAAATTATTGCTTGTTGGACCACACTCATGCCTCTTGGAATGAGACAAGTAAGGTATACGAATAAACACAGGGGGAAAATGAGGTGTTTCCTCAACAAGGTAGTGGTTTTAGTAGTTGTAGCTATGCATGTTAGTGCATTGAAATTTACCTCAAGGTGGTGGAGCTATGATGTGTCTGTCATCGTATTGCAATTTTTGGTTGTTTTATGAAGTTGTACTGATATTTGGTGTCATTGTATTGAAATTCGATGTTAATGCATGTCATCACCATGTCAATAAGATTTCAAAGTTGAAGTCTAATAGGATTAAAGAAACAAATGTGATCTATATTTCCCTAGATTGAAAATTGGAAATCTCCCCCAAAATTGAAACTAATAGATAATCAATGACTAACTCATCACTATAGTTCTAACCTTCGACAAGGACTAATAAAAACTTGTGTGAGAAACATTAATTATAGAGACATAAAAACTATTTTTACAAAAATGAATATACAAAAGAAAATGAAGATCATCATATTTCCGTCCATGATATCAAACCATTCAATCAATAAATTGAGAGGACTCCTATAAATATGAACCAATACTAACAATCATGGTACCATCCATAAGAAGATGCAACTCCAACAAGGGAGATAGCTGCAAAGCAGCTAGTCTCTGCTTAAATGTTATATCAATATGTATTGGTTATGTGTTTTGAATATTGAAGAAATAAATTTTAATTTATCTATTTTTTCATCACAAATTTATGAAGTTTGAATTGTTATAATCATTATTCCGAATATAAAAATGCATTCAACATTCTAGAATACATTTATTGTAACCTAAATTATTATACCAATATTTGATATTCAATTCCAAATAATTCCTATTAAATTTATTTAAAAAATTCAATTTCCTTTTCCATTAATTTAAATAAAATAAAAAACCTTTTTGTTTGCATAATGATGTAAATTTATTGTTTTGTATAAATATATTTCAAAATAAATTTCAAAAAATAAATAAATTACAATATGTTTAACATTCCAAAGTGGCACTTTGATATAAACCCAAAAGTAGATCGGGATTGGCGGGTTCATCCCAGACCTTTGAGTTTCATTAGCGTATGGAACCCTCTAGAAGGATTTGAATGGAAAGAATACACAATGGATTGAAATCACTTGGCCCAATTATTATTTTTCATTGAAAATTATAATTTTTTAATCTTTCGGACCTAGTTCTTTCTCTTATTTATATTTTATAATCTATCACAAAACCTTTTATGAAGTTTAAAACAATGAACCGTTTCAAATTATTATAGGTTCTCTTACTCTTTGCAAGAGATTCTTATATTCTTCATACACGAGAACAGAGTCGTCTGATCCTCCCACAGATTTTTGGAAATCGTCATACAAAATTTTGATTTCTTCTTTATTACACTCAGCTCTAGGTTTTGGAAGTGCCATTTTCTCCCTCCACACCTAAAAAATTATATTATGACTAGAATTATTATCCTAAAGAATAGAATTAGCACGACATAGCACATAACAGTGTAACATCCCTCTCTATTGAGCATACTTGTATTGACTTATTCTTTTAGGAAACTTGCGTACAAGTGATCCGATTATGGTATATTATGATTTCGTTCTGATTATCGGTTATATATATGATGAGGATGATGTGTTGTGACTTATTATTATTTTGATGTATATATATTGGAAGATGTTATTGACAAATTTTCCTGAGTGTGTAGGACCCATGACAAGTAATGGATGCCGATGGCATCGATGGACTCCCTTAGACTCTAGATTGAGTTAGGGAGTGGATTGTATTTATTTGAGTGTTTTATTTTATGCACATGTGATGTATGATTTCAATATGATTTATGTATATGGATTATTGATAGTGTTTTGTTAAGTGGATGCAGGATTTATGATGCTTGGTAATCTGACTCACATAAGGAGTAAGGAGGTCAAGCACAAAAACTAGACATTGAGGGAGAGGTGTGGAAGTGTCCCTGTCACAACCTACTAGCACTCCCACCATGGTCAGAACTGTATGTTAACGATTACCTAGTTTGGGTGGTCCATGATGTCGTGAGGGAAGGGTGCAACAATCGCTCATGAATATTTATAAGGGGCACACAATAAGGAGAATTCCATATTCTTTAGAATCCATTAGTCTCTCAGAAGGTCGGATGAATGGCGTTTTGACTCCAAAGGGTCGGAAAAACTTCCAAATCAAATCAAATGTGAGTGGCAGCCTTGGAGCACGAAGGTGCGTCTTGAAGGGAATGTTGTGCATGTGAAACTTGAGTCAATAAACCTAGGTGGCCTAGAGAACATTGGGATGATTAGACCTTGTTAGAATAGAATAATTAATGAAACAATAAATGATTTATTATAAATTCTAATAAAATTCTAAGACTAAGTCTAAGTCTAAATTTAAATAAAGGACTAGATGAATTATGACATAAGTTAAAAGATTGGAGAATAATCAGACTATAGGAAAAAGGGAAATACGATCTAAGTGTTGGATAAAATACACTTGTGTGCATGAAATTAATATAATAGATTTTTAAAATGGAATAAATAATAATATGAGAGAATATGAATACTCATGGAATAGTATCTAGAGTTAAACTACACTAAGTTTAACTATAATAAGACTCCTAATCAAACTCTAACTAAGACACCCATTAATTAAGGGATTGAGGAACTAAGAGACAACTAAGAGGAAAAATAGGAACACATTGGGGAATGTGAGGGAAAATGAATTTTAAATAAAAATAAAAAGAGGAATTACTTATGCAACTGGGGAGAGTGTGACACATGTAGTGGATGAATAATACTTTAATTAAATTATTGTGCAAAAGGACAAATGTGAGTGAGGAAAATTTCTATAAAAAAAATGATGTAGAATGGAAAATGATTTGACTTTTGGGAACACTGTTATGTTGCAGAATTTTTGATTTACTTGGTTTTACTTGTGAGAGTTGGGACTCCAGGCTTGTGAAAAGAGTGGAAGCTCTTTCTTGCAAGGCAATATTGGAAGCTATTTTGTTCATGTTTTTGTGCTTGGGCCCTTTGCGGCTCGAGGGGATAAGGGGAAGAAGAGTACCCCTAGCATATGCTTGGAGGTAACAGTGAAGTCTCTCTGATTAGAAAGTGAAAGTAAGGAGTGAAATTGTTGAAGGACGCCTTCGACTTCCATCTTCATTGGTCTTGGTATTTTTATACTCTGAATTTACTTTGTAGTTCAAGTATACTAGTTTGTTAGATTGATATGGCCACTTTAGAATCACAAGAAGGAATGAATACCAATTTGTTAAAATTGTTTCCCAACAAATAATTGTTATGGTGTTTATAATTTCCAATTTTCGCTACAAATTTGGGCATTTTCCGAACTCTAAATTTGAGTGGCTTGATCCTCTTTGTAAAAATTCAAATTTATAGTGTATGGTCTATGTTTTAAAATGGGCATTTTCATGCATAGTTGAAATTTGTGTGATCATAGTTTTTAGTTGAGATTATTTAAAGAAAATAACAATGTATTTTCACTGGTAAAATATGGAATTAAGTCCGAATTAGTATTTTGAATCCTAAATCAACCCATATTGTGGGATCCATATTGAACTATACTATAGAATTGAATTTTGTATCATGAAATTATCTGCTGAAATTTTTGTCATTTCAACTTCGTCTGTATTGGGCCTTCGTTGAAATTTTGTTTAAATCTGAATTTTATCTTGTATTCTATGTTGAATTAATTGTTAAATCCGAAGTTACTTGTAGTGTGAAGTCTCAATATTTTTTCTTTTAAAATCCCAAAATTTTCAAAATTGTGGAACGCGTGTTGAAGGCTTTTGAGAGTTTCGACTTTCTTTTAAACCTCGGTGTTAGCCCATTCTTGTTTAACATGTTATGCATGTGACCATGGGATGGAACCTAGAGTTGGCCCTAAGGGCACTATTCGAAGCTCCGGGACTCTCGTGCTCCAGAGGTTTCTTCAAATTCAACACTCTTGTCCACCCAAAGTGTTACCGGCCAAATTTGGTCATAAGCAAGGTTGACCAACAGATGTAAGTTAACCCTATCATTCCACTTACCTTTGTCAACGATTATGAACTTAATAGGATGAATGACGGGGATTATCCTCACACGAGAAGCTATGGTGGAAATTCTACTCCAGAACTCCGGGCTTCAAAAGTTATTGCACTTCAACACACCTTACCTCTGAACTAGCGAAGGCTGAAACCCATATATCTGACGATACTTGTTTAACGGTTGTCAATGGTCAGGATTTATTCTGGAATTTAGGACTATGGGAGTTCCTTAACCTTTAACATCTATGACTCTTTTTCATCTGAGTACCAAAGTAATGAACTTCCGGAGGATGAAGACTCGGAGATATAGCAATCCTCATTAGATCATTAGATCCATGATTTTCCTTTACTCCAGGACGTGAGAACTTCAAGGTTTTCCTCCGCTTTCACCACTTTAACTATTATACTGAGATCGTCGAACCACTGAAGGGCTCAGGATCTAACGAATTACCATCCCCTTTGATCAAATCTTGACATCAACTACGGAATTCGGGACTCTAGGAGTCCCTCACTTGCTTGCATCAATGACTCAATTTTTTAGAAGTACCGAATTTCCGAACCACCAAAAGAAGAAGGCTAATAGATCTAACGACTCTCATTCAGTCACTATATCTATGAATTTCCTTCACTTCGGGACTTCAGAACTTCAGTGTTTTCTTAATTATTAGCAGTTACATCTCAAACTATCTGGAGTATCGAATCCCAAATAACTCTAAGCTCTATGACTCGCCCTTATCCAACGACCTATGGTTAGGATTATTTTCAGGGTTCAGAGATTTGTGGCTTCGCACCCCAACAAATTTAATTGTTCCAAACCATTGAAGTCACAAAGTCTGAAGGAATCATGGTTTAACAAGTGCATTACTCTAGTCTGATCGGATGTTTGTGGGGATTTTGACTCCTCATGATTAGATCTTGTCCACTAATTCTTATCAAGGGATTTCACACTCTTGATTTCCTATTTGGAACTATGCATGCGTTATTCCTCATGAAGTTCGCCACTTGTTGAAGTGTGCTCCGACGCTCTCTTGCACTACCCTCCTGAACGCCCGACATAAATGATTTTTTACGCACCTATTATGGCTTCTTTGTGTATTTTTGCATTGTCTCTCCTGAGCTTCCGTGGTTCATAATATTAAGTCCTATGCACATCTTGAGTGGGTTATGTATGCACCTTGCATTATTTTCTCCGAACTTGGACTTTCAAAAGTTTCATCTGTGCACTCCTTACATTGACAGTGTGCACACTTTGCACTGTGACTACCAAAAGAGAAACTTAGGAACTTGAAACATAAATTTTAGACTCCTTCTCAGAAACAAACATCCTCAGACACTGTTTTGCATCATCACATTATCCTTTAGTTTATAAATTCCAAAGCAAGCTTACATTCTTCTCTAACGGATGAGATCTTTTCTCTTCTCTTTTAAGAAAACCTCAGTAAAGTTGAAAATGTCATTTGATAGATTTCCTACTTAAGGGTTTCAAGTTATTATTGTTTAATCTTATGTCTTGATATTGTTGAATTTATTCCTATTATTTTAAATAGTAAAATACTGAATTATTGCAATAGCATGAAATTACATGATGTAAGTGGTAACCACGTTAGTAAATCTTCTGTGTTCTTGAAGAAATTGTAATTAAGAATGTTGGTAATTCTAGATGAACTTCAGATTAGATTGAAACTATGGGAATTATATACTTCCTTGTTCCTCAAAAAAGTCACCAGTCCTGAGACCTTAAATGGTCAAGATCAATCAGATGAATCCTGGACTTCTGCGTTGATTATGTGTCTTGGGGGTCCTAACCTTGTAGGTAGGTTGGATGGGTAGATATCCTAGATTGCTTATGTTCTGATTTATTCTGTTAGAAGCATTGATGTTGTATAATGAAACTTGCAATGTAAGATATAATAAAGAAATGAAATTGTAAAAATTGAAATATGTTAATGTCTAATAACTTTTGTCCTTGATATTCTCTTTAAAAAAAAATATCCACTAGTGTAATCACTTACATTTATGTAATAACAGAATAACTGTTACAAACAAAAACTTGATCATACTCCCATCTCCCTATCGTTCTCCTTTATATAGGTCTCGAATGGATTTCAAATCCAGATTAACACACAACGTAACTTGATATTATATCTCGATGTGGCGTGATAGGATTAACTCACAACATAACTTGATATTATATCTCAAGGTGACATGATAAGATTAACATGCAACATAACTTGATATTATATCTAGAACGCCCATCAAAGTTATCAAAATGTAAAATTTATGAACAAAACATCATATCACAATGATTATCGAGACTCAAACTTTAAGAATTAGAAAAATAAATACATAATCTTCCCCATCATGGTGAAACAAAAAAATTACATAAATTCAAAATTTATGCCAAGTATTTATATTTGTTAATACTTTGTTTGTAAGTTAAAAAATATTTAAATCATAATACCTTTATTTTCATTCGCAAACAAATTTATGTTTACACACCCTTGGATACATGATTGGCTTAGATGTTTACATAAGTTTTCCTCATGAATCCAACGATTCCACGTATTCACCACCTGAATAGACATCAGGGAATGTTAAATGCGAAATCATGCCAACCGTCGTTGACATGAGCAACAATGGGCGACTATGGGAACGTGGACGATTAAATTGGCGTACTAAAAAATTCATAAATGCTTGGGGTTTACCTCGTTTTCTAGCTGGTCAAAATTTTCGTTCTCCTCAGCTAGTGGGGATTCAGTGTTTTTTAAATGTGGCAGGAAATGTTATATTTACCCTCAGATCACACATTTGTTTATACTGGTCGAAAATTTACTGGTCATATGCTTCCCTTTGCGCTGCCATGACTGAATTGTCTGTCCTTGCTCTCCCAATTGATCTTGCAGGGTTTGAATTATCTGTCATTGATCTTTTGTCACTCCTTCAGACATCAAAACTCTTTCCTACATTGAGTCTATTATGGTGACTTCTTTCTCCACTTTGTCATTTACATCTACATTTGCATCATAAATGGGATCTTCTAGTTTGTTAATAACACTAGTGAAGTCTTCCGCAACACCATCAACCATTTTTTTCCAATTGGTGGATTCTTGCATAACAAATGCGAACACCATGACCCGTCGAAGTGCCCCATGGTAACTAAAGAGCAGTTGCAAGCCCTAGTGATGTCAAGATGGACTAGACAAAAGATGGATTAGAGGAAGAATGGGTTGAAGCTTTGAGCATTGGTAATAGCGATTTGGTGTCTCCCTGTAAAATCTTATCACGAAACATAAAGAAAATCCCAATTCATTAATGTTATGTTATAGAATGTGACCAACAACTTACATAATCATCTTTGGTACTAGGGTTTTGCGCACTTTCTTGTGTTGATCTTTACTCTCTCATATAGATAGATTGAGAGTAATAATCAATTCTATTTTAATTAAAATTGTAATTCCATCACATATGAGTAACTCGTTGTGTGTATTGTGACAGTAATTTCCTGCCTTAAAACCCAATTCAGCTTCATAAATTAGTTGTTCATGCTCGATTATTATAATAGATTGTAAATTATTGAATTGTCATAAATACAGGATTGAAAATATGTGAAAACAACTACAAACTTAAATGGTTGAATGGTTTTCAGATTTGAATGGTTTTCAGAATCAAATCTGAAATAAATACAAGTAGAATGGTTTTCAACGCCAACATAAATATTCCTTCGCAAGCCAATATATAAACACAAATTTGCTCTTTGCACCCATTTCATTCGAGACACTCAAGGTTGCAATATGCCATTAACAAATATCATTCATTTTTTTAATCTATAACAACATATGCACTTATAATGTTGGAAATCAACTACCCTATGGAACACAAAAAAGTCCATCCTATTTTTCTAAATCAATGCTTTGTTTGTATAACGTTGAGAATATGCTTCTAAATTCGGACTTCTCTAAGTTCGCCTTCTTGTATGGTGTCCAAGTTCCTTCTTGCATGATGTGGTTTATCTAAAATTCATGTTAACATAAGGTCGTTCATAAATCCGACTAATTTCTTTTGAAATACCAATCCATTACTTGTAATTTTTTTGCCTAACGGAGTTGGAAAATGTCCTTATGACCCTCTTTTCCTTTGAAATTACACGAATTGGTCCAAGGTAAAGGTGGTAGTTTGTTTTTGAACCATCGGGTTCAAAGTTATTGTCCTTTCTCTCTCTAATAATATTCAACATAAAATGTAAACTTCCATTATTAATATCAAGTGAAAGTGTTTTAATTTATTATTTATCGTATTCGCATATTTTTAAAATTATAGTCGTAGTTTATTTGCTCTAGGTTTTCTCTTTTTTTCTGACAATATTTTTAGTTTAATATGCTAAAACAATTAAAATATGCTTAATACTTTTATATTTTAGAATCGTTTTCAAAATATGTTTAATACTTTTATATTTACGAACGGTTTTTAAAATATGTTTAATCTTTTTATTTTTTATATTTTAGAATTGTTTTTATTATACAAGTTTTTTTTTATCTTGTTCGTTTTGAATAAGTTATGTTTCGTTTTTATCATTTACACTCATTGGGAATTGGTTGATTGGGAGAGTTGTCAAATGAAATAAGGTCATGATAGGCCTTCACCCCTAGATTTGGAGTAAGGAGGCGCTCATGTTGCTACTTCTCTTAATTTAGGACTTAAGATCTAAAGGCTTCTATCCTTTGAGCCATATTGCTTGGGGCCTAGCAATCAATAATTATCATTAACAATGGATAATTATCATTAACAATGGTTCTTACAGAGACCTAAAACTTAATGAGGCTTACGCCGAGGTTTGGAAGACTTACACATCAGAACCATTCTAAATGATGAAGAGGTTGAATTACTATGGTCCTTGAACGCTTCAAAAGACTATGAGACTAATTTTGGTCACAAGGCCTTAACTTTGGAAGGCAGGTTTCAGCCATCGTTCTGGTGGTGAAAATCCATTAGGAAATTCAAATGTCCAACAAGAACATTTTTTTTATGAGGTTATTCCTGAACAACAAGGCCTTTACTTGGGATATTCGAAAATACAATTCGAAGGTCCATGTACGTGTTTTCTTTGTAAAGTTTATGATAATAAAAGTATATCAAGGAACAAGCTTGACATAAAAAATGAAAAATAAAAATAAA
>SNQJ01S0004775.1:25877-42202 GCA_010110895.2 Picea sitchensis
TTTGTTGGGTGCAAAATGTATATGGAAAAAGTGTTGGGTGCAAAAAGAATATCATGGAACAAGCTCTACATAAAAAATGAAAAATGAAAATAAATTTCACCTTTATTATCATAAACAAAATCAAAATTCAAAAATTCCAAATTTACATTTAAAAATGTATAAGTATATGACGGAATTGTTGGGTGCAAAATGTATATGACGGAAGTGTTGGGTACGAAATGTATATCATGGAACATGCTCGACATGAAAAATAAAACATGTGAACCCGCGAGTCCGCCAACCCTCACTCTGTAATTGTTGGGTGCAAAATTTATATGGCGGAAGTGTTGGGTGCAAAAAGTATATCACAGAACAAGATGGACATGAAAATGAAAAATTAAAATAAATTTCAACTTTATTATCATAAACAAAATCAAAATTCCAAAATTCCAAATTTATATTTAAAAACATTAAAAATAATATTGAATAAAATTTAAATAATTGTTTATACTATTCATTAAGTAAAAAGTGTTATAGCATTATATAAATTACTATAAATCTTGGTACAATGTTATGATATTCTCTGATGTATATGACAGAATTGTTGGGTGCAAAAAGTATATCAAGCGGAATTGTTGGGTGCAAAACGTATATCAAGGAACAAGCTGGACATGAAAAATAAAAAATAAAAATAAATTTCACTTTTATTATCATAAACAAAATCAAAATTCCAAAATTTCAAATTTACATTTAAAAACATTAAAAATAATATTGAATAAAATTTAAATAATTGTTTATATTTGTTGGATGCAAAATGTATATGGCAGAAGTGTTGAGTGCAAAAAGTATATCACGGAACAAACTCGACATAAAAAATGAAAAATGAAAATAAATTTCACCTTTATTATCATAAACAAAATCAAAATTCCGAATTTCCAAATTTACATTTAAAAATGTATAAGTATATGACAGAATTGTTGGGTGCAAAATGTATATGACGGAAGTGTTGGGTGCAACTTGTATATCATGGAACATGTTGGACATGAAAAATGAAACATGTGAACCAGCCACTCCGCCAACTGGCGACTCGTAATTGTTGGGTGCAAAATGTATATGGCTGAAGTGTTGAGTGAAAAAATTATATCACGGAACAAGCTCGACATGAAAATGAAAAATTAAAATAAATTTCAACTTTATTATCATAAACAAAATCAAAATTCCAAAATTCCAAATTTACATTTAAAAACATTAAAAATAATATTGAATAAAATTTAAATAATTATTTATACTATTCATTAAGTAAAAAGTGTTATAGCATTATATAAATTACTATAAATCTTGGTACATTGTTATCATATTCTATAAATTACTATAAATCTTGGGTGCAAAATATATATCATGGAACACTCTGGACATGAAAGATGAAAAATGTGAACCTGCGACTCTGTAATTGTTGGGTTACATGCATTATGTATTAAATATTTAATGTACTATCAAACTTAGATACTAGGAACCTTCGTTGAAGTACCAACCATTAATAACTTTTTAGAAATTTCAAATAAAACTAATTTGGGAATACTAAATTTTGCATGGATACCACATGTACTTCAACTTGCAACCCACACATTTACTCTCGTCCAACCTGACAAAGACTACGCTGCCATGCATCACTTGTTATATTTAAGAACAAGATAAATAAAAAAATAAATATTTATATTTTGCAATACTACCAAAAATAACTACATTGTACACAATTTTTTATACTTATCCTAATCACCAGTTTTAGAACCCGTGAATCTATCTCTTTCCACCTCAAAATATTTGGATAGTTTCATAGACCTTACATGTCCTCACACATTTGAGATAAAGTAGAACGAAGATGTAAATGTATTTTTTTTTAATTCTTCATATGAGTTGATATATTCTACGGAGTATGTCAACATAAACAAAAATAATCTATTCTATTAAAATATCTATTTTGATAAGATATCTTTGGTAAATTATTTAAATTGTCTAAATGTATATGTGTATCATTAGCAAGGTCACTCAGTTATTCAATACCCAAACTTATAATTGGTGTTTTCTTTAAATATTTAAGGCTAAGTTCCATTTAACTAACATAAACAAGTTAATTTTGAATTGTATTGTGTGTCAATAAAACATTGAACAAAGACTTTAAAAGATGCACTTTGACATTTTCAACATACAAAGTGTGTGAAAGCTCTAGTATGGATGAGATTGGATGACATATAATCATAATTAATTATCATATCATATTCAATATTTTTCATCCATTCTCATAAATACTGAGTATGGGTGAGAAGTTATCATCCAAAATGGATGATATTGAATAAGAATTTTGGAATTTTGATTTTGTTTATGATAATAAAGGTGAAATTTATTTTAATTTTTCATTTTTCATTTCCATCTTGTTTCGTGATACACCTTTTGCACCCAACACTTCCGCCATATACACTTTGCACCCAACAATTACAGAGTTTCGGGTTGGCGGAGTCGCGGGTTCACATGTTTCATTTTTCATGTCGAGCATGTTCTATGATATACATTTTGCACCCAACACTTTGGTCATATACATTTTGCACCCAACAATTCCGTCATATACTTATACATTTTTAAATGTAAATTTGAAATTTTGGAATTTTGATTTTGTTTATGATAATAAAGGTGAAATTTATTTTCATTTTTCATTTTTCATGTCCAGCTTGTTCTATGATATACTTTTTGCACCAACACTTCCACCATATACATTTTGCACATGTTCACATGTTTCATTTTTCATGTCCAACATGTTTCGTGATATACATTTTGCACCCAACAATTCCTTCATATACTTATACTTTTTTAAATGTAAATTTGAAATTTTGGAATTTTGATTTTGTTTATGATAATAAAGGTGAAATTTATTTTCATTTTTCATTTTTCATGTCGATTTTGTTCCGTGATATACTTTTTGCACCCAACACTTCAGCCATATATATTTTGCACCCAACAAGTATAAACAATTATTTAAATTTTATTCCCGCAAACCTTTGTTGATGTACGAGACATTAATACTTTTTGATAAATTTCAAATAAAAATAATTTGGGAATACTAAATTATGCATGAATACCACATGTATTGCAACTTGCAACCCACCCATTTACTTCCATTCATAAACTATAAATTAAATTTATGATATCTATCGTGAATATTAAATATAGTATTCATTATTAATATGTGATATTGTTTTGCTAAATTTTATTAAATTAATTATTCAAATTTATTTTTATTTTTCATGTCCAGTCTATTCCATGATATATATGTTAAGTAAACATTTAAGGCTCTGAGGCATGTAGGTAAACATTTAAAGTTGTCAGAACCATCCAAGTGCCTCGCGCTATGTAAACATTTAAGAAAGAATGCATGTGGCAGGATTTACGTACGTTAAGTACTTAATAATAATAAAAAATAGGCAAACCTTGGATATGCTGGCATATCAAACATTGGGATAAATTTAGCTAGCAAAAAATGAAAACATAGAGATATATTCATCTAGCAAAATATGCTAATACAAACATTCGAACTAATGCTAGCATTAATTCACCTTCAAGCAATAAATAGGAAAAATATATTATTCAAAAAGACTGTATACGATAAAAATGTTGGATATGTTGTCATATAAAACATTGGGAATAGCGAAGCCGGCAATAAGAACTCCAATCTCTTATCCAAAAAAATCTATTTTATTATTCGTGTGCACATGATGCAATTGTTGTTGTACTTGAGATATGATATGTACAACAAAGATTCTGCAAGATTATATTTCGATCTCTGGAAGCATGTTTGGGTAGTTTTCCATGGAAAACCAAAATCTTGTATTGTGGGCACAACACTCTGTGTAGAGGATAAAGAACATGTATTTCCATTAGTGGAAGGATATCTGGATAATTTTCCATGGAAAACCATAAATCGTTTAGCTATGACCATGCAATTTCATGATATTTTGTGGCTTGTAATATATTTTGGGTAGGGAAAACAAATTACACATTTACAACTATGGATGGAGAAGCGCAAAGGTTCATGTTTCTACCTATATTTTAGACTGTTCGTTGAGTCTCTTTTACTGTATGTACATATTTCTTGTTCTTCGATGCATACCAACTTGCATTAATGTTCATTGTATTTTGTGTGTTCCCACATTCAAACAAACATAATAGCTGGAGAAAACGACGAAGACTTGATTGCAGCGGTTGAAGAGGATATATAAAGGTGCATGCTCATACTGTTATTTCATATTGTGTTGTTTTGTATTTAATTTATTGTCTGTATATGTGTTCACCTAGTTTATTATATGTACATGTTGTGTGCCTTCCTACATGGTAACTTATCTTCATTACATGCATTCTTGCATACTAACCTACTTCATGTCCATTGTGTTTTCGATGCAATGCTACATTTAAACAAACAAAATGGTTGGAGATGACGATGGGCTCTTTCGCGAGTAAATATCCCTATTTCTCTTTATTTTACATGTCTTCATTCATTATAAGTTATCTTCGTTACATGCCTTCCTGCATACTAACCTACTTCATGTTCGTCGTGTTTTCGCTGCATTGCTGCATTTAAAGAAATATAATGGTTGGAGAGGACAATGGACTCTTTGGCGGGTAAATAGAACTGTTTCTCTTTCTTTTAGATGTTTGTCTTCATACTAACTTGCCTTCATGTCCATTGCATATTCGACATTGCTACCCTGGAAAAAACAGGTTGGTTGGACATGAAGATGAATTGTTCTATGCAACAGCACAGGGTTCTGTGGTACAATGTTCTAAAAGGTATACCAATTGTGCTGGTAAATTAAATATACAAACTGGGTGGGGGAATATAATATTAGAATTGAAAATGATGGCTTGGAAGCAATGGGCCTTTCTACCCTCCCTATTTCTACTTTTTTCATTTTCTATTATCCCTTTTGTTTTCTAATTCATATTCTTAGTGTTCTTTCTGAAAATTCCTTGGTGCGTCGGTTGGTGGACTAACGATTTCACATCTATGGTCGCGCTTCTACCTTATTCCATAGTTACCCACTTTTTCGATTGTGGGTGCTGGGATGGAAGGTTTAAAATTTCTCCCTTGGATTCTGGGGGTTCGCGATATATAGATTGGTTGTGGTGCCCTGCCTTCACGCCCTGTTTACTGTTAAACATTTTTTGAGTTAAAAAAATCATACGCATACAATTTTATAGTTATTTAGTCATTCTAATGGACAATATACAATGCATATGCTTGTTTAGTCCTCATGTTCATCTGCACATGCTTGCATTAGAAAAATTTGGACTAGTGACATGGGCATGAGCAATCAGTCATCCCAAACATCAACAGACCGACAAGGCCAAAGGTAAAGGAGCATACGCTCTTCTCTTACTATGTTTACCAAAAAAATATCCTGGACTATATATTCATCTATGACATGGTGAATATGTTGATGTCACTTGTAATACATGGTTTGCAGTTTGCAAGAAGTATCAACAAGTACAAGCGAGACGCAGAATGTGCTGCATGTTTCACAGACTAAGACGTGTGGTTGCGAAACTCTAGCTCCATAGTTCATCGAGGCGATGCGTGTACTTATAGATTTATTCTAGTGAAAGAAGAATACAAAAAAAAGTAAAAAATGCACACTACCATTCATTTTAGTTTTCGTGTTAAAAAAATGTCACTAGGTCTAGAGTTGTAACATCCAAAGTACTATCAATAGAGGGCTTGAACAACCACCGAAATGGAAAAGTGTTCGTCGGGGACTTAATGGTACTCTATAGCACCTACTTGGACAAGGAAACCAAAACTAAATCCATTATGCGTGTTGACATGACAAACAAGGAGGCCATGATGACAGTGAAACTAACTATTCCTCCACAACTTGTTCAGAAACATGTAGAAATTATATTACCGGGTAATGGAATATCCATTGCAAATTTTAATATATTGCCCAAAATAGTATATGACCGTGGTGATTGTGATCGAATTATTTTTCTCAACGAAACAAGTATTGTGGAAAAAATTTCCGTTGTTTGTTCAAAATATCATTTTCTCCCGACTTGACTATTAGCCAAGTTGCACAGAGAACTGATATTTACCCAATCGGAATGATTGGCGCAGTTGTCACACTAGCGAGAAAACTTGGCTGACAACACATTCTCCATATAAAGGATGGAGAGTCGGACAACGACAAGGAAATGGTACCGCTTTTCATATTCAGTTTTTTCCTTTTCTTTCGCATGTGCATGTATCCGGGTAAGTTACACAAATATTGCAATGTTCAATGTTGCAGCTGCAATTGTTCAATACGTATTCAAATTTGTTTTCCTCAATGGAGAAAAAATTGTATAAAGGGCATATTCCACTTATGCTCTTCAAAAATATAACAAAGAAAAGGGATGTTAGAGAAAGGATCTTTCGGAAAACCCAGGCAACATTTGTAACATAGTTGCGAGTAGATAGAGTACAAGATCTAAATAAACTAGCTAGATCTACAATTGTTGTGCATAAAAATCCACAAAATCATCCTCACTTTGCTTATACAAATAGCCTTCAACAAATTTTTGTGGCCTATTTTATTTTATTTTTATTTTTTTAAGGGGAGGGGGGGGGGTGTAGTTGTGTATTATATTTTTCAATGTATTAATTCCTATGCTCACATTCTGAGGTTGAAGGTGTTTTAGTTGCAGCCAATGTGTACTCGAGCCCCTTTGAACCTGTATGTGAGAAATGTAGCTCTCCTGCTTCTTCCTCCGCTTTGATAAGTGATGATACGATTGATTATCTACGACGTAGTGAAAAATGTCCATATATATATGGACATTACGTCAATGCTGCCATCCGAACCGTGGGAAACACAACCGTGCATTGTACGGTTAGGTAGCCTCTGTTACAAAATGTGTTTTTTAAGTTGGCAGAATTGTCGTATGAAATGTATCTACAGAAAAAGGAAGCAGTGTCTATATGCTACGGGACCTTTGGATACAAAACAAATTCACCTTAAATGAGGAAAATGCAATTTTTCATATCGGCTGAAGAAGGGAAAAATATATATATATCAAACTTTGGCAGGAAATGAAAATACCTCATGTGTCTCTATAATATTTCTTCAACATCTAGATGAATGTTCGTCGGACTCAACTACCTAGGATTGCATGCGCATAGGATTGTTCAGTCCAAAAAATGGGAAGCATGGCAACAAACCCCATAAATCCCATGGCCCCAGTTATTTTTTACTGGGAACATATATCAAATGCAAGAGAAAATGAATGCGGTGACGTCTTTTCTTTGTATATCAAATTGTTTGATGAAAAGGTCGATGCATCCTGCTCTATGGAACCTTGTGGGAACTTGCTTGCAGACTGTTTGAAGTTTAGTTGGTTCTTGGTTCTGTGATTCATCTATCAATTTGTATATTGTGGAACTCCGACTATTGTTTGGAGGACACAAAACAATAGAATTGAAATTTTTAGCCAGCTAGCCCGCAAATCCCCCTGATAATTTCTATGGCGTTGTGATGCAAATGTAGTATGTGTCTTGTTTTAGCATTTTTCCTTAATCGATGAACTTGGTAAAATTAATCTTCTGGAATAATTTGAAATCAACGAATATATACTGTGTGAAGTGAAATTGTGCTATCATATCAACAAGAGGCCCTTAAAATTCAAATTCGTCATTGTTTTCGCATTTTTTGTTTAATCGATGAACTTGGTAAAATTAATCTCCTGGAATAATTTGAAATCAACGAATATATATTGTGAGAAGTGAAATTGTGTTATCATATCAACAAGAGACCCTTAAAATTCAAGTTGGTAATTGTTATGCTTGCGGTCATAGAATTTTAAAAAACTTTCTTTTGTTTCCTTCATTTTCTTTAAAATAAGCGATTTAACATCCTTTGATAATTTTATGTAATTCAATTGTACAATATCAATATTTAATATTAATAATTTAGTATTTGAAAATAATGTTTTTAGATAATGTTAGATAAGATGACCATCTGTATAAAATCACAATCTTGAGCCTGCCAATCCTGGAGTCCTTCTGTCAATTTATATGTTGCAGAAGTCCGAGTGTTGTTTGGAGGACACGAGAAAATAGAAGTGCCATGTTGAGCCTGAGAGACCCCATGTCCGCCTGCCAATTTGTATATCGCAGAACGAAGGGTGCTATTTGTAGGAAACAGAACAATAGAGGCTCAATTTTGAGCTCACCAGCTCGAGAACCCGCGATCCAAAAAGTGGCTAAGTATGGAATGAAGGATTCGTACATTCTCTATAAAATATCATATCCATAGTTTATAAAAGTGTGACATCCCCCCAAAAATAAAGAAAATAAAAAAATATTTTTTGAGTTTAAATTACTAGAAATTTATTTTCGTTTTTAGTAAATTCAAAATTTGAAAATTTTTGCCATTTATGGCAATTCCGAATTTCGGATTTTATAATTCTAATAAATGATTTTGACTGTTGGGCAGAAATCTGATTTATCCCAACTAGATATTGGGCTATGACACTTGTATGAAAAACATAATATTTTATATTAATTGCAGGAGATAAAGGGGACAACCATGTTAAATTTTAGCTGACCATGACTCCATGATAGGGGAACCTATTGGAACTAGCTCTAGGATGATTTTTACAAGTGGCAAATCAGGGAATTGGCCACTGGCAGCCCCTGAAAATCAGGGATTTAGAAAGCTTCGAAAATTCGCATAGGAGGGAAAAGACCTAGGCAAATAGATAAATTAGCATATGTGAGGAGGCAGGACACTGCCAAGTATGCTGGGGAGGAGAACTATTGATTTTTTTTCCTTTGCTGTTATGAACACTGAATGAGTGTAAGGCAAGGAGGGACTACTGGTTCAAGGGATATTGTGGAAGAGGGATGTCCAAGTTTGTCCTCATGGACTCACGGTCAGGCTAGGGGGTGAACCGTGCAAGTGATCTTGGTTGTTCGGATCTATGCATGGGAGGAACGTGGTTGTTCCCTTTGTTTTTCTGTGGGTTTAGTTCAGATATGCTACTCTAAACCCTACCTATTCAAATGTATTTATATCTATGGTACTGAACATGTTAAATATGTAGTGAAGTAGTTCCTAGTTGTCTGTTTTAAATAATTATATAATTGCTATGTGATATTTCCACACCGAATTTCAATATCTCTGTCTTTGTGGAGTGTTTTTGTTGTGGATATGGTGAGATCTTTCAATTTAGCATGCGTCCAAAAACATAGACAAAGGTTGTTCGATGACTACAGTCTACAACTACCTTCCTAATTTTAAATCTGTCGAACAAAAGGAAATTTATTTTCCATTTAGTATAATTGGTAACCGAGCGTACCATTTCCCTATGGAAAAATTGTTTTTCTGTAGATAACTAGTATACAGTCAAAGTATACAAGTTCAAACTATAGGCGAAATATTTTGCGATACTAAGGTTATATTCGACATACTTGCAGACCTGTATAGGTATAATAAGAACAAAGACATATTATAGGATGGATAGTCTTTATAAACGATGCATTAACACTGAGGCAAAACCAACTATAAACAGAGTCGGGTAATATACTTGTATGTGTGTGTGAACATACTCACAGGAAATAATCCAACAAATTCATAGACCCCAATACCGAGAGTTGAAACATGGATACTATGATATGGTTACTAGTCTTGGCGTCGGATCAAATCGACTTACTTCTGGTGTGGGATCAACCAAATGCTAGATTAATGGCTGGAATAAGAGCAAAATTAAAATTATAAATTACATAGCACATATACGGTGCAATGTGTAATCCTCGACAAGTTAGGGTTATGATATGTACAAGTCATGAGTGGGGAAAGCGAGGCTCAGGCCCATTTCTTGCCTTTGCCCTATCGTTCGTATAACAGAACTAAGTACCCAAACTTCTAACAAAACTCGAAGGATTTTTTTTTTATACAAGCGCATAGTACCAGTGGGAGTGAACCTCCCTTAACCACAGTATTTTTGTGCTAGTTGTAGGTGTATTAATATACAAGCGCACAGTACCAGTGTGAGCAAACCTCCCTTAACCACAATATTTTTGTGCTAGCTGTAGGTGCATTAATATACAAGGTTAAATCGTTTTGAGATGACTGTGTAAATTAATTCTGGGAAATTAACTAGAGCATATCAAGAAATGAAACTCAGTATTAATTCCGGAAATTAACTAGAACAATCAAGAAAACGAATTTCAACTTTGTTTGACCAAAATGAACCATCGGAAGAATTTTAGAAGAGAATGTTAAACACAGAAACATCTGTTCCATATCTTGTTTCTACCATAGTATCCACAAAAAATAAAAAGCCCAATACATTGTTCTTAATCATTTAAAGAAATGGTCTTATGGATACCATGAATCCAATCACGGACAGGTTTGGCGCACTTTCATTTTACCAGTCTTAATACAAAATCAAGTGTACCCTTAAAAAGACAACTAACACAGAACTGAAAAACGAAAGATCTTCACAATCTTAAGATCGAGTCGTAGCCTCGATCAATGGTGCCAGTAATAACTTAGACAGAGGGTTATTCATAGTTGGAACCCGAGTACCTCTTGGAATAGTGAAGAGTGCATTCTCTTCCACGGTGTGAGCACACTCTGCATAAAACAAAGTGAAACCATAAGAAGGTGAATCCGATAAAAAAATAACATAACGAAATAAGAAAAACTTAACTGTAACAACAGTTCCTTTAACCTTCGCCATTAGCGCTCAACCCATGTGCTCCCAGACCGAGGAGGGAAGAGGAGCTTGTGCCTCCCTGATGGGTACCCTCGCACAGCAAATGGGCCCATCATTAGTGACAAATACCAAATTTTAATCCAAAGAAAATCATGTACAGAGGTAACATGCGTATAATGAGCATAAAGCGATAGTAACATAAATCCATTGTAACAGTTTAAGTATAAATAGAAAATATTAAACCACCTATGGACTATAGGACAACCCCTATTATCAACATAGTAATACAGTGAGTATGAGGTTTAAACACAGGACCTTTGTTTAGTTCCATAACTGTACCGAGAGGTCTTTTACACACAGGGAAGCCAGATACATACATTGTCAACTAAGTATTAACCAACGAAGGAAACACACCAAATAAAAATCTTTCAGTTATGAAACAAAAAAATAGAATATCTCGGATGCGTAGACATGGGGATAAGACATTCCACAGAGAAAGATGTCTTAGCTCGATAGGCAAGCCAGTACAGGGAGGGGATTAACTACGAGAACCCTAAACCCTATTGGATCACTTCGTGTCCCATTTGTTATTTCTAACACCGATATAAAACAAGAAAATACTCTACTTGTATACTGTAGTTACCGAGAGTTACTCGACGAGAAAGAAAATAAAATGAACCCGAATGAAAATAACAGCCAAGTCGACTTACCGACTTATAGGGTAGTCCATCAAGGAGTTGGCTGATAAGAACTCTCCCACTTAGAGCAAGGTCCGATTTCACAGATGTATAACCACGTTGCTAAGACAGAAAATGAGAACAAAGTTTAATCGATATCTTTCCTTCCTATTCACCAAGCCAAGACCAGAATGAAGTGAAAACTACGGTATAACCTTTGCATGGAGTAATGGAGGATGAGTGGGATCGTACCTGGCCATGTAAACAATGGTAAGTGTCGGTATTTCATTGCGCACGCCGGTCGAACACTGTAGCGATTTGACTTAACTTAGAGCACCATAAATGTTGCAGACAGGTCTTTAAGGAGAGGGGGATTCCAACCGGTGGTGTTGGTTATAGAATTTATGTCAAGTAACCCGAATGGCCTACGTAGGGTTAAACCTTTATCACCTAGTTACACCAGTTATGCGTCGAATATCAACTACCTTTATGTTAACCATATCCTACCCGAAGTTTAGCCACTCACGCTTTTTCCTTTGTATAGTGTAGTGTCCAATTTTTGCCCCAAAGGGGTTTTTTTTTAAATTATGCCGAATGGTGATAACCTTTTCACATAGACCTTGAATTAACATGTATATAGGGTCTTTTATCATAAGACCTCACACCTACGACCTTTGTTTTTTTTTAGGAATTAGTTGGTTCTAAGTAGTTATACCCCTTAACTCTTAAAGAGGGTTTTGGAAATGATAAGGTGGGTATTACCAGGGTGCAAATAACAAACAAGGTATCCCTAGCTATGTACCTATGATCACATATATAACTCAGTACCGAAATAGGAAAGGTCACCATATAATAAATATCGGTTAGAGTCATAAAGACAATGGACTGTTGTAGATCAGGGTTGATGACTGACTGAACTTTAAGGACATAATATCAACTCAAAGTACCCAATAAAAAGAGTAATTAAATAAAGGATTTTTTTTTTTTATGTAAATTTTGAGGTACATTACATATGGTATCAGAGCAAAAAGGTGACAACACTGGACCTGAACAGGGCCACAATAGTTGTTTAGTATAGATATCTTTCGATTTATGTAAAACTAACAAAATCTGATGGTTACAAACAGAAAGCTATTTCTGTTTTGTTAATTATGGAAGCTCAGGATGATGCAGAGATCAGGATGGGAGAAAACCTGCAACAGGTACCCCCTGGAGATCCAAGACAAAACAGTGATGGAAATTCACCCACAGAAGTGTTATAAACAATGAGGAACCTTATTGTTGAATTACATATTTTCAAAGCGGACAATGAAAAATTGAAAAAATCACAACAGGAACAACAAGAGATAAATGAAGTCGTGCTACGCAGTATAGTGACCAAGAAGAGCCCAAAGGACGATAACCACGAGGAATAAGCCAGTAAAAGGGATTGCAAGAACTTCGGGGTGGAAACAGAAAAAGGAGATAGTTCGTCAGAAGGAACACCTTCAGCTGAAGGAAAAACTAAATCTGACAGAAAAAGAAAACAAGTAGACCACCTCGAAGGAGAATTTAAAAAGATTAAACCAACTACCTTTGATGAAGAATCCAAGATAGGAGAGGAAGTTGAAACATGGTTGTTGGACATCAAAAAATACTTCCAGATCTACAACTATTCCAACAACATGAAGGTCAGAATGGCCATCTACAATCTGAAAGGGAAGGCCAACATTTGGTGGCAGGACCTGAAATTGCCCAAGGGCCTAAAGGAAAAACAATTGGAATGGTCTGACTTTAAGAAGTATTTCAAGAAACAATACCTTTCGGAAAGTTACTATGAAAGAATGACAAAAGAATTCTATGAGTTACGACTTGGATAGATGACAATGGAGGACCTTATAAATAAGTTTTTAGAACTATTAAGGTTTGTACTGTACATCTGTGAGGATAAAGTAAAAATTCAACGTTTTCTAAGCTGCCTACCACAGTCCTACAAGGACAGAATTGAATTTGACAACCCCAAATCCTTGAGCGAAGTGTTCAGGAAAGATTGAATGTGCTACTATCAGTACAAACAACGGGTAGAGTTTCCCAAAGGATCGAAAGATAAGAAACAAGAACGAATGAACCAGCGGAAGAAGGGGTACCAGCCAGCTCCTCATCAAAATACAACAATTTTTTTTTTGAGAAAGGACATTCACTCAAACCATCTGAATACGCAAGGCAGTGGTAAACTAGTAAACCTGGGAATGAAGAAATTTGGAGACAACCCCCACGAGCCATTAAAGTGTTGGGAATGCAGAGAGCCTCATCTAAGGAGGAACTGTCTGCATTTGAGTTCAACAAATAGAACTATTGTTCATAATCTACAGGAAGCCTCGACAGTGGGTGATGTGGGAAGGAGCCTACATTGGACAAATGCAACCATAGATGGTCGACAAGATGACCACCAGTCCTCGGTGGTAGAAATTGAAGGTAAAATCAATGACACTCAAATTTATGTTTTAATTGACCCTGGAGCTACATTAAGTTATATTACACCTAGTGTGGCCGAGTCAAACAAACTTAAGAAACTGAAGCATGCGAAATCATGGCTTGTAAAATTAGCGACTGGTACTAAAAGAAAGGTAGCGAAGTTTATTCCGGATTTTGAGTTCATCTTAGACGGTCAAAGTATAAAGACCGATCTGAACATCCTACCACTAGGATATTACGATATGATTATTGGAATGGACTGGTTGGAACGACACAAAGCAATATTAAATTGCTATACAAAGATGCTTAGCTATAAGGATGATTTCGACACTACCAGGAAAACCCAAGGTATATCGAAACTGATATCAGTCAGACAAATTTCAGTGATGTAACTAAATAAATGTATGAGGAAGGGATGTCAAGTGTATGTCATCCAAGTAATGAATCTAGCAATAAAGGGGGATAAGCCAAAGTTAGAATACTTTGTTGTCCTACGTGATTTCAGAGACATCTTTGTGGATGAGATATCGGAATTACCCCCTAGAAGGGAAATAGACTTCTCCATAGATCTGTTACCCGGTTCCACTCCTATCTCAAAGGCGCCTTACCAGATGAGTCTACCAGAACTGAAATAATTAAAAATACAATTACAGGAGTTGTTAGACAAAGAGTATATTAGACCGAGTGTCTCACCTTGGGGAGCACCAATCCTCTTTGTGAAAAAGAAGGATGGTACTCTAAGATTATGTATCGATTATAGACAACTAAACAAAATGACTATTAAGAATAAATACCCTTTACCAAGGATAAATGATATGTTCGATCAAGTGGGTGGGGGCAAATATCTTTTCAAAATTGGATTTACGCTCCGGTTAACATCAAGTTCGAATAAAAGATGAGGACATAAACAAAACAAAATTTCGGACAAGATATGGACATTACGAGTTTGTAGTCATACCTTTTGGACTCACTAACGCCCTAGCCACGTTGATGTGCCTAATGAACAGTATTTTTAGTGAGTACTTGGACAAGTTCGTGGTAGTATTCATCGACGATATCCTAGTCTATTCAAAGACGGAGGAAGAACATGAGGAACACTTAAGAACCATGCTGCAAACGTTAAGGGGGAACAAATTGTACGCCAATTTTGACAAGTGTGACTTCTATCAGGAAAAAATACAATATCTAGGACATGTAATTTCAATACAGGGCATTGCCATAGACCCTGAAAAGACGAAATCCATCATGGAATGGTCGGTACCTAAAGATGTGGCAAATATACGGTCATTCATGGGAATCACCGGATATTACCGCTGGTTTATAGAATGGTTTTCCAAGATAACCTACCCTATCACATCATTACAAAAGAAAGGAACCAGGTTTAACTGGTCAGACAAGTGTCAAGACAGCTTCAACAAACTTAAGGAATTATTGACAACGACACACATATTGAAAGTAGCAGACCCAGATAAAGACTTCACCGTATGCGTTGATGCAAGTAAAGAAGGACTAGGTGGTGTCCTATCGCATGAAGGACACGTTATCTGTTACGAGTCTCAGAAATTAAAAGAACACGAGCGGAATTACGTCACCCATGAATTAGAGTTGGAAGAAGTAATACACGCTCTAAAGATGTGGCGACACTACATAATGGGCAGAAGATTCCTATTATTAACAAACAATAGTGGGGTGAAATATTTGTTTAACCAACCATATCTTAATGCAAGGCAGATAGGGTGGTTAGCTTTCTTGAGCGAATTCGACTTCGAGGTCAGACATATCAAGGGAAAGGAAAACAAGGTAGCAGACACTTTAAGTAGAAGAATCCATGGGTTATTTGAAATGAATACTAGCAGGGCAGAAAGTGATCTAGAAGAAAGAATAAAGGCGACAGGTATTGATGACGAAAACTATACTAAAATAATGGTAGAATTACTGAACAACACCACGAACTCAGATAAACTAGATCTAAGTATTGACGAGAAGGGACTGCTACGATTTGAAAATAGACTTTACATACCAGATTCAATAGGGTTAAAATTAACAATCTTGGATGAAGTGCATAAGAAACCGTATTCTGGCCACCCAGGTTACCAGAAAATGATAACAACACTTAGAAAACTATTTTATTGGCCTAGTATGAAGGGAGAAACAACAAAATATTTGGCAAGGTGACAATATTGTCAACAGGTTAAGGCTGAACACCAGCATCCAGTCGGCCTATTATAGCCATTGCCCTTACCATAATGGAAATGGGAAATTATATCACTTGACTTTATAACAGGTTTTCCTAAAACTCAGAAACAAAATGACTCTATCATGGTTATAATCGATAAACTCAATAAATCTACACACTTTATTCCAGTAAAGTCTACTTTTAAAGCTATAAACATTGCTAAAATATTCATGAAAGAAATCTTTAGACTGCATGGTATTCCTAAAATGGTGATTTCAGATAGAGACGTAAAATTC
>SNQJ01S0004775.1:50641-60926 GCA_010110895.2 Picea sitchensis
TAAGAGGGTTAATAATTTTAATTTGTTTAATTAAATGATTTACGTATGCGGGAGGGGATAAGACATTAAATATAAGGATAAGATATTAATAAGGGGATAAGACATTAAATATAGGGATACGATAATAATGAAGGGATAAGATATTAATGAACGGGAAGAGAGTCAGTGGAGGGGCATATGACGGGAGGAGTCTTACGGGAAGAGGGGGATTATTTTGGGAAGGAGGAAGAATTATTGGAGGGGGGAAAGAATGTATGTCTGAGGTGATTATTTTTCTAGTGTGGGGAGTTTGTTTTATGGGTTTTTGGTGAACCAGAAACAGGGGGCACCGGTTTGCTCCGGGTTTTGGGCACGGGGGCTAGGATATCCTTATGGTATCTTGGAGCTAGGAAGCCAGACAGGCTGCTCCTAGCTGGCAGGGAGGAAACATGTTTTTAGGCAGTGTTTGACACAGTTTCAACTTCATCATTGGACCAACCCAAGCAACGGGATTTAGCATCAGAAGTAGGTATTTTTAATTATGAATGGCTGAGTTATTTCATGTTGTAGATAGATTTTAATCTCTACTGAATATTTTTCTTATATGCTAGTGATTGAATTATTTATGTAAATTGAAAGGAATTATATCTTAAATTATATCAAATTTTGTATTTACAGTCCCTACATCCATTGTTACTTTTATATCACCAGCCCAATCGACTGCTTCCTCGTTTCATATTGAACAAACTTTTTGAATCACGGGTTCCTGCATAGGTAGGTTTAAGATTGCGTTTCCATTGTTCTGCTGCGTGCAACTAACACCCAAACTTCTGCGATTTACAAATTAGCAAACAAACCCCCCTTCATGTTGTATGCTTTCAATTTCTATTTTATTTGTCCTTTTTCCCAATGTCTCATGCTTTTATATAAAGAACCCGAAGTTCATCAATATACAAATTTCCCTCTCTCTATTGCGCTTTTGTTGTTCCCCTATGTACAAACAACAGCCGAAATTCCATGACATACAAATTGACAGCCGATATCTGTCATTGAGATGCAATATGACAATTATACCTTCATGTCTCCTGGGTATATCTTCTACCCTTTATCTTTTATAACCCGCCCGAACGCTTTCCATACTTGGGTATTTCTTGGAATCGATTTCGAGGGTTGGAAGGTGCAAGAAATGTACAATGCTTCATCGCAATTTTCCATCATTTTTTCCTTCGTACTTGTTTGTAGATATGCAATAATTAAGCTTTAATGTTAGTAGTTCATCCTACAGGAACCGTTAAGATTCTCATTAATGTCCGGAAGTTCGGAGAAGATTTGTCATTACTACGAATTAAACTAATATTTGCACATAAGTATGTTATCCTTTCCAAGTATTCATTTCAAACATGATGCAATCTATTTTTATGCACTGACGAGTTATCGCCTTTAAAAAATTTATAATTCTTAATCTCTCTTTGTCATCACCGCCACCTTTGCACTTTTTTCTAAATATGCAATTAGTGAGTTGTAATGGTAACAACTCATTCCACGCGAACCCTATAGATTTTCATTGATCAACGAAACTCTTGAGGAGATATTCCATTGATACACATTAAACCATAATTTGCGGAGGGTTATATTATCTCTCCTGAATTTTCATTTCAAAAATCGTCTCGAGAAAACGAAAATTCTCGTTAATTTTTGGCAGCAGTTCTATCCAGATATAGTAAACACATTTGGCCATAATGGCCAAAGGTTCCACTATTCCTGGGCATATTCTTACTACTCATCTCCCTCTGCCCAGGAGAAAAAAATGAGATGGTCCCTTGGTACGCCGAGAGAGATATTTCAAGCCAAAGAATTCCAAGGCAACCCTTCCTGCTCAGAGAACCTATGCAGTTGCATTGATGGCTGGCGCAGAGGTTGATGTCATGGATTTCGAGCCGGAATAAGATGATCTGATGGGCGATGATATGATAATGGATGATGGCAGTGCAGAGACTCTTCCCAATCCTGCGCCCAAATTGAAATCAACCATAATGGGCAGAACTTCCTGGCTCAGTGATGGCAGTCTTGACAACACCAAAAGGAGTTTCAGAAAAGAAACCTACGCTGAATGAAATAGCTTCTTTGCAGCGTGAAAGTAGGAATTACAGAGTTCCAAATTAGTTTGTTCTGGGTGGAAGAGTTTCAGTGTAAGGAAATTATATGTTGATGCTTCCAGAGATATATTTCAAGACAAAAAATTATTCACTTGCGGGACTATTGTCCTGTTCTTTGGATATACAATTAACATCTTCAGGAATCAGGTCTCAAACTCTCACTGCTGCAAGGCACTTTTCTACCAGTGATCTCCTTCCACCCAGAATGGACTAATTTGGGCCTTTGAAATTTCACGTGCAACCTGTGTCCCTGATTTTTTTTATACTATGCAGAGGAGGTTTCTAGTTGTGTCCTAAGTTTCAGTTAAGGGCTATTCCATTTTCCCTGCAACGTTTTTTTTCTTCTTCCTCACGGGAAGCTTCTCAAAACTATAAATTTCACCATAGGATGATTCATCTAGGAGAAAACTACAAGGATCCTTCATACTGCAGATCCCATGCCTGTGTTTGTGGTGGATACGTTCAATGTTTTGGCCTGAAGAACTGGATCCAATTTCTAAGGATAGATGTACAATACTCAGTGTTTTATTTTATTTTTAAATGGATTTGCTATTAAAAAAATTTGTCATGGGGTCTTCGTTGCTGCTTCTTTTCTGTATTTAACACCTGTTCTCATTCGCATGGCTCATAGTTCTTCGATATTGTTTCTAATTATGTTATTTTTTCTAAGATGGAACATCTAACAATTATATGAAAATGTACTGTGTCAATTCACCAGCTTTTTATGCAATAAACAAATGCATTACATACAGTTTCAAACCAACGTTCAATTCAGTTCGTAATGTAGATAGAACATAGCAATACCAATGTACAATCTTGTAGAAAAATCGTCATTCTTATTTCTAGACATGCAGTTATTAGGTTTTAATGATAACAACCCATAATGAAAGATGTTTAATACTTAAGTTAATATGTTACAGTCATGGACGAATGTATCAAGAACACAGTTACAACCACACGTTCCAATAAAATCTAATGTTCAACAAAGCATTTGATGGAAATTAGTAGAAAATGAAGTTTAATAGTTAAGTTAATATGTTACAGTCATGGAAGAATGTATCAAGAACATACTTACACGCACATTTTGCAATAAAATCTAATCTTCAACAAAGCATTTCTGACAATTAGTAGAAAATGATGGTTTTGAAGCAATGGGGCTTCTTTGAAACCAATTTGTGCTTACAAAAATTTCCATCCCCCTTTCTATTTTCCCACTCTTTTATTCCCTATAGTTTCTCTTCCTAGTTACTTAATCATTTTTTCTGAAAATTCCTTGCTACACGGCTTGGCAGATTCACGCATTTACAACGAGCGCTTCCCATTTCTTTAAATTGGCCCTCTATTGTTCTGTGTCCTATAAGTAGCACCCAGAGTTCCACGATATACAACTTGACAGGTGGACTTGCGTGCTCGTTGACTCAACATTGCACTTCTATTTTTTCGTGACCTCCAAACAACATTTAGAGCTCTGCGATATTAAAATTGACACATGGGCTCCAGGGCTGCCAGGTTCAAGATTACCTTTGTTTACAGATGGAAAAGTGCTAAAACGAGCCATACCACATTTGCACCACTGAAGCTATATTAAAGGGAAAATCATTTCCTCTATAGTTTTGTGTCCTACAAATAACACCCACAGTTACGCACTATACAAATTGGTAGCCGGACTTGCGGCTTGGCTGGATAAAAAAAATTCCTCGGAGTTCTGCGATATACAAATTGACAAACAAAACATAAAACCAACAACCAAGTAAAATCGTGAATTGTATTACTGGTAACAAGCGCTAATTTCAAAAATCATGGAATGTCATTTGTGCATCGTCGGGTTGGTCCATTCACGAAAAATTCAATCCTCGCTTCCGAGAACGAGTCTTCTCGATCATTTCCCTATTCCATACTTAGCCACTTTCCCGAAATTCCACAAATATACAAACCGACCGCTGAACTACCCCATCATGATCTCTTTCGTTTTACATGTTTTGCAGTAAAAAATTTTGATACATAAAATTTGACCGTGGAACACTTGCCTCTTCTCTATAACCCTGTAACCCTTTTTCAATACCGTCTTATCGCTTTTCAGACCTTGTCATTCTTTCCTTTCTCTTCCCCGTTTCTGTCACCTTCGCACTTGTCTATAATAAAATAAAATAAAATGTTTTTTTATATATATACATGTCTTGTTTCTAAATATGCAATTACTGACATTTACTTCTAACAGCTCATCATGCAGGAACTGCATAGGTTGACATTGATGGGCGAAAGGCTCGAGGATATATCCTATTAATTCACATTAAACCAAGATTTGCGGGGGGCTATATTATCCCTTCTGAGTGTTGATTTCAAAATCATGAAATTTCGTTCGCACGTCGTCGCCTTGGAACGTTCACGAAACCTCCAATCCTTAATTTCTCTTCGTCATACCCACCACCTTTGCATTTATAAATATGAAATGATTAAGCTTTAATGCTAATAGTTCATCATGCGCCACCCATACAAATTTTCATTAATCAACGAAAGGCTCGAGGAGCTTTCCCATTCATAAGCAATTAACCAAGATTTAGCAGAGAGTTACATTATCGGCTCTAACTATTCATTTCAACCATAATCTTGAGAAAACCAACATTCTCATAAACCTATGGTATCATCTTGACAACACTTCTGTGGAGATACAATGAACATCTTCAAGCACAAGGACCAGAACTTCGAGTGGTCCAGGGCATATTCTTATTACTCAACCTCTTCCGCAGAGAACCAAGTAATTTGGACCTCTGGGAGTGCTCGTATAGGTTGTGTCCCTGAGGTTTTTGATTTTAAGGAGATGGTGTCTTGGTGCGCTGATAAATTTATTTCAGACAAAAGAATTATTCCACTGCAAGACCACTCTTTTGTTTATTTGTCACCTCAGGTCTTCTGCTAGATGCTAACATTGTCGGAGCCAACATTGACGTTCAGAGGAGAAGATTGCAAACAATTCTTATCATAACATAATAACGGGTTTGACCTCTTGCCCCATTTATTGGAAAACCTTCTTCTAGTTTCTGAAGATATTACAAGCTTACAGGCTAGTTCATTTAGAAATCCATTTCACAAAATTGCCTGGATATTTACATGAATAACGGGATAGGAGTCCACAACAACGGTTTCCTGGATGGCTCTTTATATTTTGTATTTTACAGTCAACAAAAAGCCATTTTTTATTGGGGGAAGTTAATTTCCCATGAAATTTGTTCCCAACTGTCAAGTTTCAAAAGGAAAAATAAATTTTATATGTCGTTCTACTTAGTTTTTGCGATAGCGCATTCCTGTCGGTTTCCACAACTGTCTCTGTCGAAGAATGTCAACTGAGAATTCAACCCAGTAACGTTCTGGTACCAAACCTTGTGGAAGCACAAGGCTTCCCACTATTTTTATGAGGTTTTTAATGGCTTCGTGTCTGTTTTCAAAGTTTTGTTGTTAGGAAAAGATTCTCCCCGCATATCTGAACAAACAACCATATTTTTGGACAGGAAGGGGACACTTGAACATTTAAATAATTACACTATCATAATAATTTATGGCTCCATGGAAAAACCTGCTCTCCTTCCATGTCAAATTATGGACATAATGTTTGTTTTAGAAGTAGCATGACACTGCAACTACTAGTTGCATCTGTTGCAAAAGAACAAACAAAAATAGTTCATTCCTCTGCCTTGGAAAGTAGGGGAGTTCGTGTTGAAAAACGTCAACAAAATTAACGAATTCGTAGTGCATTCTAGCATCTCCAACTTGGAATATGCTGAAATCATAAGAGGGTTCGACCCCTATAATATTTTTCGACAAAATTTACAAACACTTGGCCTCAGAGATTGTTTTTTCAAAAAACACCTGCCTGGAAACAGAGACACTAGCGACAACGTTCCTGCCTCTGATGCCAATGACCTAGACACAGTGAAAATCTGCACTAAATTGTAACAAGAGTGTTCAATCGACAAATAACACTCCAAAAAGTATGACATCCCGGAGCATCACTCCAATGGCCCACCACAAAAACAAAGAAACTTAGATTTATTCAAACGAAGGAGGAGATAATGACCCTCCTCACTCTAAAATTGATAGTTCTCATAAACTTCTAGTAGAGAAGAAGAGAAAAAAAAATGTGGGGCTGGCAGAAGAGCCGACAATTCAGAGTGAGAACATGGAACTTGACACTGATCTAGATAGCATTCTCCGCTACCTTGATCAACCCGAAGATGCCATCCATCATAGCCGTCCAATGGACATATCCGTTATCGAAAATTTTGATGAAGATGAATCCTTCGTGTTCGAGAGCATTGTTTTTTATAGCTAGTCCAAAAAATTGATAATTGAGAAAAAAGATGTAAAAAATAAGAAAGGAAAATCTCGTTCAGAGTTTGACCTTGCCAACATGCGGTCATGCCAAATATGTCAACTTCACAACACAAGCAGAGAATAACTTCATGATTCCATTGGAGGCATCGAGGTCAATAATTCCAGACTGAAGGATTGGGTCAAGGAATTGGAAGAGGCTTTGATTCCTATGTCATTGCTTGTCAATCCTTTGGCAATAGCCACGCCTTCGACTCTTGCAACCAACGTAAAAAAATCCTCCACCCTTCTCACATCCTAAAGGGGATATGTGGATAGTAATATCAAGAAAAGAATGGAACTGGTTACCGAGGCATGGAAAACAACACAAACCATCACTTCCCTTAGAACCAGGGCACATAGTTTGCTCGAACATTTGCAGGCGAAGTTAAAAGATGAAGAAAATTTCTTTTTAAAAATGGTCCTTCATTTTTGCACCATTATTAACAATATGGGATAAACAAAAAGAAGAGAATAAGATCTTCCATCCAAAAACTGGATCGGTCAATTGAATGCATATTTGAAAGAAAAAGTAAAGAACCTGCATCTCATTGTTCATTCATGTGAACAAGCCATATCGAATAAAGATCAATTATTCACAAGGATGTCAAGAATAAACTTAGTCGGAAAAACCAACGAATTCCAAGACCTTGACTTAATCGTAAACTCCTTTCCCTTAACTAGGCAAGAGTTCGATAAACAGGTTGCTATGTTTAAGGCCTTCAGTTTGATCAAGCTCACGTCGACGACTGGCTAGTCAAATATTCAATACAGAATGAGGAAATTTATTAGGCTCTGTGTAATCTTTCTATCAACTTCCGGGAATTAGAAAAAAATATTTTCAACAGAAAAATACAGAATGAGATCAACATCTCCCCAATGAGAACCTACATTGAAGAATGGCTCGAAAGAGAATTGAAGTAGGCTGCAGACGAAAGGAAACATGCAGTTGCAAGGATTCTAGCAGCCTTCGATGACATCATTGAAACCGCAGCCATCGACAACATCAATGAAATGACAGCCACATGAAAATAGCCAAAGGGATCATATGTACCCTCACTGCAAGTCTACTGATCGCATCCTACATTTTTTTATCAAAACAATTATTCTACTTTTTTAAATAGAGATGTGTAACCAAACACTTATACCTTTCAATTTATTTTGTTTGCAGGTAGTGCACTTTATCTTCTTTCTACAGTCTTGTTTCTTGTACATATTTCTCTAATGGTCTATGGGAGCTCCAATCCTAGTCTACATGACAAACACATTGAAATTTTGATTTATATGTAACATACTTTAATTTTTTTGTATATTTCAAAATTTCAAGTAGTATGTAACAAACTTTTATTTTTTGACATATTTCAAATAAAATTGTTTTCTTATCTCCTTTTAAATTTATGTCTTCATACATTTTTATCTTTCACGAATCTGTATGACACATGCATTTAAATTTTTATATGTAACACAATTTTATTTTTTTATATATTTCAAAATAAATGGTGCTCTACATGCCAAGCGTAATTTACGTATGCCCCATGTTCCCTCATATACATGTTTCACAAAACATTTCCGTGATATACATTTCAGAATTTACAGTAGTATGTAACAAACATTTATTTTTTTACATATTTCAAATAAATTTGTTTTCTTATCTCCTTTTAAATTTATGTCTTCATACATTTTTTCTTATTTTTATATATTTAAAAAAATAAATGGTTCTTTACATGCCAAGTGTCATTTACTTATGCCCCATGTTCCGTGATATACATGTTGCACACAACATTTCCGTGATATACATTTTCCACCGAACACTTCCGTCATTTACAATTCGACCCCATTTTCCACAATTTTTTTTCTAACCTTGTTGGTAGGGACTATGCTGCCACGCAACCTTGTTTTAAACTATTGAGTGGAACCCTTTCAATTTCTTCTTCATTTATATTAACTAACTATTAACTTTTCTAAATATAAGAACAACTATTTTCATTTATCTCAACAAATTACTAACTTTGCTAAATATAACTTCTTATAGTATATTTGTTTATTAATCCATTCCATTTCTTATTCATTTATCTCAACCAACTATTAAATTTCCTAAATATAACTTCTTATAATATATTTGTTTATTAACTTTTCTAAATATAGCTTCTTATAATATATTTGTTTATTAATTCATTGGATGTATCATTCCCTAAAAAAACTAATGTTTATTAGAGCTTTCACCATTCTTCGCTACTTCCACTTGAAAGCCCATTATTATGTCCTTGTTATAGTAGGGGGACATTATGTTTACGGATATTTCCTTTGGGGCACTATTACCGAGACCTTATTTCATGATTTAACATAAAAAAAATGAAGTAGCGGTGGATACTAGAGGGAGTAGCGGCGAGATGCCATCACCCTCATTAATTAAATATTTGAAATACAACAACTACGAGCTTGAGGCCACATCGATATTTCATGCATTGTACATGCTCCCTTGTTTCCACAAAACGTTTCACCATGAATTTCCCATTGTTCCTTTGTCTTTCAATTGAAAGCGCAGAAATCACGGAGGATAAGCAGATTTTGTTGTAATTGTAAATGAGGAAAACACAATTAACACATGACAATCATATAAAATTAGTAGACAGAGAATTACGTGATGAAACTCGTCTTGTAAGGGAAACCTCCATGGGGAAATGATAATCAGTTCTCTTATTGTTCAAGGGAGATAAATACAAACAACAATTATAATTCAGGCTTCCATTTGACCCAAGCTTCATGCTCTCACCTCTCTCTCAATTCCACTATTCTCCCATCCCTTTATGCCTCTATCGACTTACATGAATGTAGAACATAATCCAATTAGTTTAGAAATTATTTTCCAATCGTGTGCGTTCATATGGTAGATTTGGTTGAACAACCTGCCAAAAAATAGGCTCCATTAAATCTGTTGATATCCATTGATTTTAGGAAATTAGTTGGCATATTCAACAATATCCACCTTGAAAACAATTTACCTGATCTATCATGCCCAATTTATTCATCACCTCTACTTCAATCCAAGAGAAGCCAAGCACCATCGTAGCTTCTCTGAAAGTACTAGTTTTGTGAACATGTCTGTGCAGTTCTCTTTTGTATGAACTTTCTCAAGAGAGACTCAAATTTCATCGACAACCTGTCTTACAAAATGGTACTTGATAGGAATGTGTTTTGTTTTACCATGGTAGTATAGATTCTTATCCAAGTGAATAGCACTTTGACTATCACAAAGTATCTTTACTTTGTCCTGCATCCTTCCAAACTCACCAAACAAACCTTTTAACCAAACCGCCTCTTTACAAGAATGTGAAGTAGCTATGTATTCTTCTTATGTAGTGGATAAATAAACAATGTTATGCAGCTTTGACATCCAACTAATAGCTCCACCTGCAAGAGTAAAGACATATCTTGAAGTCGACCTTCTCTTGTCCAAATCACCTGCAAAATTAGAATCAACATATCCATAGACTAATTCACAACTACTGGTATAGGTGATACAGTAATCACTTATGCCTCTCAAATACCAAAGCACCCATTTCACTGCTGCCCAATGTTCTTTACCGACATTTTCCATATACCCGCTGAAAACCCCAACTGCATGTACTATGGACTTGTACTATCCATCACATACATTAGACTTCCTACTGCATTAGCATATGGTATTCGAGACGTATATTCCTTTTCTTCTTTTGTACTAGGACATAAACTTGAAGAAAGCTTAAAATGGGAAGCCAAAGGGACTGAAACTGGTTTCACATCAT
>SNQJ01S0004775.1:60979-113961 GCA_010110895.2 Picea sitchensis
AAAGGGACTGAAACTGGTTTCACATCATTCATACCAAAACTCAAAAGTATCTTCTCAACATACTTCTGTTGTGACAACCAAATCTTACCATTCCTCCTGTCTCTGAATATCTCCATGCCCAATATCTGCGTTGCTTCTCCTAGATCTTTCATATCGAACGTCCTAGCCATCTGATCCTTTAACCTGTTGATCTCAGTTATGATTTTTCTTGCTAAAATCATATCATCAACATACAATACTAAGATAATGAACATGTCATTATTCAATTTCTTAAAGTAGACACAATGATCATACCCACTCCTTGTATGATTTTGGCTCACCATGAAAGAGTCAAATTTCTTGTACCATTGTCTAGGCGATTGCCTCAGACCATACAATGATTTCTTGAGCCTGCAAACAAATTTCTTGTTGTGATTCTGAATGAACCCTTCAGGTTGTTCCATGTGAATTTCCTCATCCAAATCTCCATGTAAGAAGGCAATTTTCACATCTAGTTGCTCATGCTACAACTCCAAATCAAGTAATGCAACTAATGCTAACACAATTTGAATTGAAACAGACTTAACAACTGGTGAAAAAAAGAAACTGGCGAAACAAAATCATCATACCTTCTTGAAGGATTTCTGACCCGTGTAGACCTCCTTAGGGAAGTTTGTGGCTAATCCACATTTTGTTGATTGTTATCATTAACCATGTCTTCCTCTACAGGAAAAAATTCATGAACATCTTCAGAAACTTATTCATGTTCACTTTCATTTGTATTTGCACTGGTTTAAAACGGAATCTCTTGATACTTAGGTACTTCTTCCTGTTTCATTTGAACATCTACATCTGATTTGATGAGAGACGATTTATCAAATATTACATCTCTGTTAATGGTGATATTGTGGGTAGTAGGATCCCACAACTTGTACCCCTTAATACCATCACCATATCCAACAAAGATAAGCCTTTTTTTATTTTGGATCTAGTTTAGAAGGCTGATGTTTCAGAATTAGAGCATAGGCTTCACAACAAAAAACTTTAAGATTAGAATAATTACAAGGATGACCTGTCCATACCTCTTCTGAAATTTGTCACTCTATTGTTGTTGATGGTGATTGATTCACGAGATAACAAGCTGTAGATATTGCTTCTGCTCATAGTTCCTACTGCAAGTTGGTGTTACTAAGCATACTCCTTTATCTCTCTAAAAGAGTCATGTTCATGCGTTTAGTAACTCCGTTTTGCTGAGGAGTATAGGCAGTGGTTTTATGCCTATTAATCCCAAAATCCTTGCAATAGTTCTCAAATTCCATCGACGAAAATTCACCACCATTATCAGTTCTTAAACATTTAATGGACCTACCAATGCTCTTTTCTACCAAAGCTCTAAAATGCTTGAAAATAGTAAATACATCAACCTTTCTTTTTAACATATGGATCCAAACCTTCCTAGAGAAATCATCTATAAAAGTAACAAAATATGATGATCCTCCATATGAAATAGTAGGGGATGGCCCCCAAACATCAGAATGGATATAGTCAAGGATTCCTTCACTGGTGTATTTTCCGGTTTTAAATTCCTGCCTATTATGTTTTCCATAAAACAGTGTTTGCATAAATCTAACTTTAAATACTTTAGACTAGGAAGTAACTTGTGATCAGTTAATACCTTTAATCCTTGTTCGCTCATATGGCCCAACCGTTGATGCCACAGTCATACATAATCACTGTCTTTCTCAAATACCATTGTTGCATGATCTGACTTAGTTCTTCCTTCTAATAGAAATAGGTTACCAACCTTCTTCGCTTTCATAATCAGTAGGATTCCTTTGTAGACCTTCATAATTCTACCTTGAACAATACTCTTATATCCTCCAGTCTTTAAGACTCCCAAAGAAATTAGGTTATTCCTAAGCTCAGGTACATGTCTCACATAAATTAGTATTTTAATAGTTCCATCAAACATATTAATTCCAATGCTACCAATTCCCACAACTTTACACGAGATATCATTTCCCATGTAAACTATTCCATCATCTATAGACTGGTAAGTAACAAACCAATGTCTATGAAGACACATGTGATTTGAAGCACCAGAATCTAATAACCATTGTTGATCATGATGTGAACGAATACTAATTGATAAAACTTCATCAACCATACCTGAATCTGTTGTGTTCGCTTCCTTCATTTCTTTTGGAGGGTCGTCTTTGGAGGCTTGTTGTCACTTCCAACAATCCTCATTTAGGTGTCCTGATTTGCCACAAATCCAACACTTAAGATTTCTCCTTTTTCCCTTCGACTTTGACGGAGAGAAATCCCTTTGAACCTGTCCTCTTTCTTTAGGTGTGCCTCTGAATCCTCAGATGTAGAGGTTTCTGAATTGGATTTCTTCATTGTTTCCTCAGACAATAGTGATCCAACAATAACATCAAACTCAATACTTTTTGTTGTGCTGAAACTAATAGAGGTAACAAAGTGATCCCATGACATGGGAAAAGAACACAATAATGTAATTTCCTTGTCTTTAGCGCAAACTCCCTTTTCACTGTTCGTCAAGGATTTGTTCATATACAGGCTTTCCAACTTCGTCCACAAACCGACTGTTGTCTTCTCCGCAACAATGTTGAACATAACATCATTGGCCAAACACAGGAGTATGGCACTCGGTGCTCTCCCATCGATCTCATCTAAGTCTTCATCTCTTATGGTCACGGGTTGCTTTGTTTTTCCCAAAAACACCTTCACCACGCCTTGTTGCACGAGCAGATCGTGCATCTTAACCTTCCAGATTTCGAAATTGTTTTTGCCATTAAACTTATCAATTTCAAATTTCGGGCTCTAATTTCTCCTCATGTCTTGGATCATTGCGCCTGACAAGAGGAATGGACCGCGATGAGTAAATATCCCTGGAACCGGTAGTAGAACCTTACGGTTGTCATGCTTTACAATTTCTCTCTAGCACCACTAGACCTCACCCTTTTGTATCTTTGGACGGCGTCCTCGTTTTTGAATATGCCCATAATCTTCACAAAATTTACCGTAATTTATTTACCATGGAAAGATAACTTTGAAGGGAGCGTTAATTCTTGTTACCGTGGAGACAACAAAACAATGATATATTAGCAAACGAAGGCAACGATCACTGCAAAAATATAGTGGCGGGTATTCCTTGAGTCCGCGGCTCTCCAACCAACGACGTGCCTGCACACAGATGGACCTGTTGCTTCTCACAGAAATTTGATGGCTCCTCCGAATGATAGACAACACTGCTCAATGACAGACAACGCTGCTCCTTCTTCGAGATTTGAAAAGTGCATGGACCCTCCACTTGCCTCGTGTTCTTTCACCACGGATCTCCAAAAGCTGTTCTCCGATTAGAAATCAGGATATGCGATTAGAACTTGCAACACAGTTTTCCATTTACAGCCACACCCCTATTGCCGCTCCATTCCATTGAAAATTGTGGGCGCTCCCTTCCTGAGGTTAAATCAGCGCTCCCGTCATGCAGAGACCCCACTGCTGACCTTGGAAGTGGCGCCCCCTTCAACGATCTCAACTCAGCTTCAACGCAAACGATCTCAACGCAGCGATAACTCAATGATTTCAACGCAGCAACGATCTTCAACTCAATCGCTCTGATATGACTTGTCCTAATTGTAAATGAGGAAAACACAATTAACACATCATAATAATATAAAATTAACACACAGAAAATTATGTGGTAAAACCCTTCTTGTAAGGGAAATCTTCATGGGGCAATGATAATCGATCTTCTTATTGTTCAAGGGAGATAAGTACAAACAGCCTTTATGCTATCACCTTTCTCAATTCCACTATTCCCCATCCCTTTATGCCTCTATGAGCTTACATGAATGTAGAACAAAATTTAATTAGTTTAGAAAATTATTTTCCACTCTTATACATTCTACTTATACATTCTACCAAATTAGTAGATTTAGTTAAACAACCTATTACAAAATAAGCTCCACTAAATCTAATATCCACATATTTTAGAAAATTAGTTACATATTCAACAGACTTCATATCCATTGAAAACCTTCAATGGAGAACGATAAGGGAGTCAACCCACGGGCAATACGATCGTAGTAAGTGAAGAAGGGCGTTCTGGATGCAGCCGCCAGCATGCTCGAGGGTTTGCAGTATGCAAAAGCTCTCATTGTTTCTCAGGTGAGGTGATGATCATGTTATTCCAACAATAACAGTAGAAAACCACAAAGACCCAAGAAGATAAGCAGAGTATGTTCCGGGAAAGAAAGAAAATAAAATAAAACACCCTGCGTGTTGTCTGTAAATTGAAATTGTTTTCTAAGTAGGTAGGTCCCTGATCTGGCCGGAGAGGAAGCTGACTACCAGGATCGATATTATGTTTCTTAATTTCAGGTTCGATATTATGTTCCTTAATTTCGGTTGATTATGTTTTAAGGATGGCGTTTAAAGTAGGACAGGTTAAAGAGGGATCTATTAATGGATAAAAACAACATTCTTGATCTTGAGAAGATCGAAAGACATGAAAAAAAAAGGAGAAATGGAGCTTTGAGTTTTTACTTACTTTCTCTCTCAATAAATTCGGTTTTAAAAACTGTTTCTTTTTTAAATTTCATCCTCGTCAATGTCCCTCTATACACTAAATGCTCTTTCTCTATACACAAATTTTAACGAGAAGCAATTTCACACACAATTTTTAACGAGAAGCAATTTTAATTCAAAATTGACTGGCATACCATCGATAGAAAATTTTTGTGCGTGTTCATATTTATACTGAATGAAATTTAAAAGAAAATTGAAATCTTTTCTTTCATGTAAGTAGGAATTATTTCAAAGACTACTTGGTATTGAATTTTTTAGTTGAAGTGGGAATAATTCCATTTCAAATAATATATATATATATATATATATGAGAACTCTTTTGTTTTAATTATATTTATGTAATTTTTTTTATGTTTTTCATTTTCATAGCTGATTAGGTTAAAGTTGTAGGTATTGAGAATAGGCATATTAAGTTAATGGAAATACACTATATTTAAAAGGTCACTAGACAAGTCGATCCATTGTGTCCAACGCACCATTTTCCTTTTAATAGGACCAAAAGCAAAAAAGGGAAAGGGATATAAATGATATTTAAAGCATGTAGGGAGTGGATGAATATATAACCTTCAGTGCTTGTGCTTTTCTCCAAAACAAAACCATAAAAAGGAAAATGATATAAATTCGTTTATTATTTATTTACTAGTAAATTAGGGCAACCATGTTTCAATGAAAAATTATATTCAATTTATTTGTCAAAGTTGAGAATCTAAATGGCATCATCTAAAGTTGTAGACGGTTTATTTCTCCATATGAAAGGATGCAACTATTGAAGTTAAACTCGATAATTCTGATAATCTGGTAACAACCTCAACTAAAACAATGATTTTAAAAGTCCGACGAAATTCTTCTAAATTGTTTTCATCTTGAGTAGAGTAGCTGGTTAGTAGGCGAATGCAAAAGGTCAATAGATTTTATAGCTGATCTTCCCATCTTTTCAGTGAGTACCATTATCCGTTCTAATTTAATTTTATTTCAATTGTATTAAAGGGTTATGTATTAAGTTTTATTTTAATTATATTTAAGGGGTATGGAGAAGTTTTGGGGTAGTGTGTCCCTTGAATATGTTTTAATTGGGGTCAGGGATGATTTTACGGGTTAAATTTAGTTCATAGGCTAATTTTTCCAAAAACTAGATTTGCTATTTTAAAAATGTTTCACCCAAATTTTATAGGATAAAATTATTTTACCCAAAAAATGGCCAAAATTTTATAAAAACTACATAAATCTTTAGAAATTTGAACATTTTTTTAAAAATATAGTCAATCATATGAAGTATTAGTAAGATTCGCCAAGGTTTTTATATTTTAAAACAAATTTCCATCCTTAAAATCATCCTTGATTGAGGTTTCAGTTTTCATTTTCACTAATACTGAAAAGGAGCCCCTGAAAAAAAAACAAAAAAAAAACATGTAAGGAAATTTAAAAATTATTTAGGAAACTTTTTGGTTTAGATATTTTAATACAAGTGATCAAGACTGCAACATTTCTTTATTTTTATTAGTGGATGTGCATACTTGGTCAGTGTTTAAGATTTTTTTGTGCATCGTTGTGCCGTCCTTGTAGGCATGTCGGGCACTGTGACCCAACGTAGCATAAACCTGCCAGCTGATCACGCTCATGCAAAAATCTGGCAGAGACATTGCTTGTTCATATCTACTTTCTTTTTATTCATTCGATCATCTTCATCTTTTTTCCCAACCTCCATTTAACGAGGGTGCTCAGATATGTTAGAAAAAACTAATTTTTATTAGAGCTTTGATGATTCTCCATCTACTTTCACTCGAAAGCCCATTATTCGTATCGATTTTTTTTATTCATTCATTCGATGAGATATGTTAGAAAAACTAATGTTTATTAAAGCTTTCACGATTCTTAGCCTACTTTCACTTCAAAGCCCATTATTCGTATCTACTTTTTATTCATTCGATCATATCTAATATGTTAATAGAAACGATTTATACTCATCTGTCATATTCGATTCCACAATTTCAAATACAAAAGAAAACCATATTATCGTATTCTCAGCGCTTTATATCCAGGGAAACTTTGTGATTAACTAAAGAGAATGTATGAAACACCCCATAACAGACATCAAATGCTTCGCTGACTGTGCGACTGCTAAACTAAAAAAATCTGTCACTCTCATAATGGACAAATAAAGCATCCGACGCACCTTTGGCTGAAAAAAATCAGCGATAGATTTGGCTGAAAAAGATTGCGATAACAGCGATGTCACCGGAGAGGTTGAAAATTATTGTAATATTCGTAACGTCACCATAGAGGGGGATCAGTCACAGCAAAGAGTGTAAGATATTTATGCTATGATCCTTAAAGTACTGTCCAAAGTCAAAAAGATACAAAGATGGTTAACGAGGAAGCATCCAAAGTATTTAATAAATGCGCATTATCAATTTTTAAGTCTTATATTTTTCATCCTGCTGTTTATTCTATTTAAATAGTTATTAAATTAGTCTTAAATTTATAAAATCTTATTTTCTTATTGAATTTTATTTTAACGTTTTTAATATCTATTTTTTAGTCTTATTTGTGGTTTTTTTATTATAAAATGTAATAGTTATTTAATCATAGATTCCATATACATATATTATAAATCAATATATTAAATTAATCATTATCATCGTATATTCTCTTTTTCTCTTAATAGAATGTATTTTATTTAAATTATAATAATTTAAAACTGTTTTTTTCTTTAAATTTTTAAATTAAAAAATATAATTATAATTCATCAAAATTATAATGATTATAATGATTTAGGAATGGTAAAACTATGATAAATCCATCTTAATTCTAGATCTATCATGTGTCTATAGGCATTGGATTCCTTGAGATACTAATTATTTTAGATTACAAAACTTGAAGAAATGTTTTCCTCTCAAAAGATTTGATGCATCTATACTCATGATATATCCTAACCTAAGGTGGATCTACCCTTGTTGTTGCTATGTGTGTGTGTGTGTGTATGTCAACTACATGTTGAGCACAAAATGAATTGCAAATCTCCTTGATACTCAACCCACCACCATAAGATTTTTTTTATTTTCAATTACTCTCTATAAAGTTGCTATAAAATTGTTTTACTTAAGGTGGATGTTCAATATTTTTTAAATGCCACTTGTCAGAGCTTTACATCACACTCCATAAAGAGTTGTTGGCTACATCACACTCTCACACTCCATAAAGATTTGTTGGCTACATCACAGTCCATAAAGAACAGTTGTTGGCTACATCACACTCTCACACTCCATAAAGAGTTGTTGGCTACATCCATAAAGAAGAGTTGTACATCATCTCTCACACTCCATAAAGAGTTGTTGGCTACATCACAGTCCATAAAGAAGAGTTGTACATCACACTCCATAAAGAGTTGTTGGCTACATCACACTCTCACACACCATAAAGAGTTGTTGGCTACATCACAGCTCACACTCCATAAAGAGTTGTTGGCTACATCACAGTCCATAAAGAAGAGTTGTACATCACACTCCATAAAGAGTTTTTGGCTACATCACACTCTCACACACCATAAAGAGTTGTTGGCTACATCACACTCCATAAAGAAGAGTTGTTGGCTTAAAGAGTTGTTGGCTTGGCTACGCGTGTGCTTCATTCACAACAAGATTTACATCACACTCCATTGCATTCTTAAAGGGCCTCCTTCACCTCAATTATATATGAGAGAGTGAGAGGAGAACAATTTTCATGATACATGTGGGATAAATTGGTCTAAGTTTATAAAATTCGATAGGCATTTAAAACACTAGGACTTCCCGGGTAGTCACCCATACCAGTACTACTCTAGCCCAAACACGCTTAACTGCAAAGTTCTAATGGGATCTGATACATTAATGCTATGTTATAGGAATGTACATAAGACAATTAAGAAATCATTACATGATGTCTGTAATTAAAAAATGAAGATGGAATTATATTCCATTCCCCATCAAAAGGGTTAATATAAGGGTTTCTCAAAACCATAGGCTTGAAACATTGATTCAGTGGAAAAAGTGGATGGCCACCGAGATCCAATTGGATCATTCCTCCCCCCTTAAGAAGTAATGGTCCCCATTGCGTCAAATTCCCTCGGGATATGGGGAAACTTCTGTTGAATCTGAACCTTGGTGAGTCGCTTACCTTATTAAAGTAGATGTCTTTCTTGTACTTTTCCTATGGAAGGATGTCATGAACCTATTGGAGGTGTTGGATCCATTCAATAGATCTAGTTGCATGATATTCCTTGGTCTGAGTGTGGGAGAACTCCATCAGTGAAGATGCAACAAGAAGAGCTATATCAATAGGGGATAATGGTTCGAACCCCAAGCACACCTGAAAAGGGTTGTGGCCAATAAAACTATGTTGAACATATGGAAGAATATCATTCGGTTCATTCTCCTCGACAATGTTATTGACCTACATTTGTTGGATACAAACGTCTTGGGCCAAGGCTGTAGCGGTCGTAGTGACCTCTTGTTCATTGTCTCACTAGATCATGAAGAGGGAAAACTTTGTGGTCTAAGGGATTACTTTGCGTCATTGTTTTTCTAAGATCAATGAAGTGCAAGTAGTCAAAAATATCTCTTTTACCCTGTAGAGATGACCTCCTAGAGTAACAATGACATTATGAGGCTCAGACTCATACATAACATGACATTTCCACATATATGGTTGTCCTAAAATAACATCACATACTTTGAGCGGGGAAACTTCACACACTACCTCATCCTTGAAGGGCTTGATGCCATAAGACATGCAACATTATTGGTTGAAACAGATGTCTCGTCCTCGACTCAACCATCCAATGGTGTATGGTTAGGGGTGTGGCATCGTTGAAAACTTCAATTTATTGACAACCTTGACTGAGATCAGGTTCTTTTGACTCCCCTTGTCTATAATGAAATGAAGTGTGGTCCACTTTACCCACATCTGTGAGTGGAAGAGGAATTCCCACTCCTCAAGCTCCTCAAGCTCTTTTGGTTGTATTGTTGTGGCCATGATGGTAGAAGTGGGTTCTGCATCGATGATCTGTTTCCCTTTATTTTTCTCTGAAAACAAATCTGAGTCAGGTTTTGATTCGTTTTCTTTTAGCTCGACCACAAATGATTGTTTCGAGCGACATTCATCGGTGTTGTGCCAGGGGATTTTGTGGAACTCACACCACTTTCCAATGTCTTTCTTAAACTTCGTGTTTCCCTTCTTTGCATGCATATTGGACTAGCTCTCTTGAGGTTGGTGTTCCTTTCTTATATGTCCTTCGTTCTGGGAGTTAGGGTTTCATTTTCCATGCTTTTGTTGTGGCGTATTTTCAAACCCGAACTCCCTCTTTCTTTACAAATTGAATTTCTGCTCAATTTTGACTGCATATCGATAATAAACTCTCAGTGAGGAGATTTCCAAGAAATCCATCTCTGTTTGGATGTACTTGTGTATACCACTACAGTACTTCAAAACCAGGTGATGTTCAAAGTCTTTGATACCCAACTTTGAGCACAAGGTATGAGAGTTGGTAGTATACTTTGGCATCGTCAAGTATTTTTTCTAACGCAGATTCATCCATCTCATATACTGGCCATCATAGTTTCAGACAAGGTAGAACTCCTCCTTTAAGGAATCTACAAAGGTCACCCAAGTGGGTTCTCTGTCGAATGGTGTAGAGTCATCCATGATGTACCTCTTCCGGTAACCTTCCCACCAAGATTTGATATGGGGAAGGGATTTTAGGAGCGTGAACGTGATCTTTTCACTGTCGTAAAATTTTTGAACAGATTAATAACCTTCTAGCAGATTCAACCATTTTTCTAAAGAATATGCATCTATCTGGCCTTCAAATAAGGGGATATCAAAATTGACTTATACCTTGAAGGGTGTCACACCTTTGGAATGGTTTCTTGTCGAAGATTCCTTGATAACCACATGTAGTCATTGAAGGATCTGAGTAAAGTTTTCCATCATCTTATTTCTTTTTCGCATGAGGGATTCCTTGAACAACATCTTGAAAGGATCTCTTTCTCCATCGTATCTCTTTTCTTCTACCATGGGAGGTCGCTTAGGCTGGCGAGAGTGGTTTTCCTTAAGAAAATATAGCTCGAGACCCAACTATCTATACTTTGACCTCATGGGGATCATGCTCTGACAAATGACAAGGATAAGATTTCTCTAATACCATTGATCTGAATTATGTTGAGAACAAAATGAGAAAAAAACAAAAATATAACAGATGACACATAAATACAATGAAAACCAACTTCTATTAATGAATAAGATAGAAAAATATTGTAGAACACAAGCTGACAGAATGAGGTAGGTTATCACTGAAAAGAAAGATATTTTGGCTACGCTTCATTTGCAACAAGCTTTACATCACACTCCATTACATTTTGAAAGGCCCTCCTTCCCATGGTGCATCATGATGCATGTGGGATAAATTGGTATATGTTTATAAAATTACATAGGCATGTAAAACATTAGGACTTCCCGGGCGGTCACCCATCCCATTACTATATCCCAAGTGAGTTTAACTATGGTGTTCTAATGAAATTCAATACATTAACGCTATGTTATAGGCATGTACATAACACCACTAGGAAATCATTACATAATGTCTATAATTAACAAATGAAAATGGCATTATATTCCATTCTCCATAAAAAGGGTGAATATCAGGGTTTATCAAAACCATAGGATCAAAATGTTGATTTAATAGAGAAGGTGGATGGCCACCGACATCCACTTGCATCAACATATCAACTCCAAGAATTGAAGGAATGATGCACCTCACTCATTCTTGAAAGTAGAAAGCATCTATTAACAAAATCATATTTGTTTACTTTTAATTATTCTATCTTTTTCTCTCTATATCTAGAGTTCATATAGAATTATTTTACTTAAGATGGATATTGGAATAATTTTTTTATGGTGAACATTAAAATATTTTTTTGTTATTAATTTACTTTTTTAAAAAGCCACGTGTCAACTCCATGTTGAACATAGAAGGAAAAATGAGACATAATATGTAACATCTCCTCTGCTTCACAATACAAATGTAAGTGAACATGATGAAGTAGTAAAAACGTTTTTGGCCAATTCAAGATAATTACAATAATTTTCTAATTTTTTAACTATGATATCAAATCAGTACTTTACGGGCTTCAATATTATTGGTCATAATTTCATATTAATCCGTGAATAAAATACACTATTTTTTTTGGCTATAATTCAAGAGAATTACAGGAATTTGGATTTTTTTTTTTAACTGATATCAACCACTTTTAATAATGTGGTTGTTAATACAACTTATTTCAATAATGTGGTTGTTGATAACACATTATTATACTACCGGAGGCACGGAGGTAGTATATAGCAATGAGTTAGCATTGACTTTCATATTAATTTTATGTTGACTTAAAAAATGTGTATAAATTTTAATGTTGAACATAACAAATAAAATAAAATATTTTTCAATATAACAAAATTAGTATTTTTATGACCTCTCATTGGTCAATAAATTGATAGTGTTATTGTAGCCTTCACTTCATTCTAGGTTTGAAATTAATTTTGACATGACTATATGTAAGTGCCACTTTCTTATAAGGTACAACTCTATTGATAAAATAATTTTGTAACAAATATAAAATAAAAACTATACATATGTTCATATTGAATTAACCTTTCACAACTCCCAAAACACATTGAATGGAGACACTTTACCCATCAATTCTATATAAACCAAGACCTATGAAATAAGACTCATTTTTTTTTCTTTTCTTATTTTTCCAAATGTGTAGTTATGAATAAATTTAGGTTTTTTTGAAATGACATATTTTAATTATAGGAACGGGCTAAAGCACTGGCCAATGGGAAACCTTAAAGGCAAAGGAAATTCGATAAATTTACATAGATTTAAGTAAAAATTCTTTTATTATCTTCGAAGGCAGTAGATCGCAGCCTGCTGCACTTGTTAATAATGTGCTATAATTGTCACATAATTGTTTAGCACAATCATGAAGAAATGAACATCATGAATAAACAATGACATGACAACTTGCTTTGGGAATATTAAACATTTATATATTTCACTGAATAACATATCTATGAAAGGTGGTATTAAAGTTATAAAACAAATCATGTATAAACAGTCTTTGGCAAGGAGTCATATAGTGTCAACATACCCACAAAATCATTGACGTCGATACTTATCGTGTTGAGATCGACCTCGGTCATTACTGCGTGCAAATGGCAAGCCATTCCTTTTCCTGGGAGGATGTGCAAACTGCAACTTTGGGAAGGGATAATCTCTATCATCCTTATCCATCCTATACCCTTGCACAGCCTCCATAGCAGTTGCAACAGATTTCGGGTTATCAAAATCCAGAAAACATAGAACAAGAATATTAACGTTGGGCTGTACTTCAAGATTATTTCTATATTCCTTTGACTTATTGACAATCCTCAGTTCTTTGAAACCAAGAAAATGGCTAAAGATGTGAGATGCCTCTCTGCCACTGCAATTACTTGGATGTCACTAAACAAACAGGGTGTTGCATGCATATGTTGGTAGAACATGATCCGAAAGAGGATTTTCAGCCCCCCGCGATGATTATCATAATTATATCGAGCCCCATCTCCGTCTCTTCCTCTCTCACCTACATCTTCCCAGCTATGATTAACATAACCAGTCATACTAGACAACGCATAATCATGATGACCATATCTCCTTGTTAAAAGCTGATCCTCATATTCATATTCATTGTGAAGCTGCTTGGCCATCACACAACTCTCCAAGTGACTCGCTCTCTCAGCTGGGATTCTAGCGGTTGAATATGTGTTGTTCATTCTTCTCTTTTCTATCGCTCAGACGCTCTCAAAGAACCGTTGTAATGCACAAAAAAAACTCAACGTAAACTCAACACAACAAAAGTTGGAAATTTATGGGTTTTGGTGGGCGAAGAATAAGCAGGATAGACCTCATAACAACTGCGCTAAAAGAAATATGATATATGTAAGGATAATTGCTGCATGTATGTAAGAATAAAGATATATGTGAGAATAATTTGCTGTAAGTTTGCTTCTTATGGATTTGTCCCTCCCTTCAACCACATAGAATTTCCCAGGTGTGTCCTCTTACCCAGAATCTGCAGTCTATAGATTAAGGAAGCACCCAAATGATATATGGTTGTAGGGGCCAAGTTCGTTCTATGTAAATGGCTGTGTAATGGCTGTATAATTCGCTGAATAAAAACTATCTAGGATCTAAATCTAACCACTAGAATCGCTTCCTAGCAATGGCATCGCAACCCAACATTAATTCGTTGGGTAATTATATTTAAAAGAGAAATTTGAAACTTGACACAATTAAATCTCTCCTCAGCAAGGTCGCTGTGTAAATATATTTAAAAGCGAATTTAAAATTCAAAAATTGGTTCTCTCGCCAAAAAATCACTGTGTAAATTACATTTAAAAGTGAAATTTAAAACTCTACACAATTTGGATCTCTGCCCAGGGAAATCGCTAATCAAATCAATGTTGTTCAATCCATAACTAAATCACAATGAAAATCCATAACTAATCCATATAAATCCTTACCATAATGTTGTGTAAAAACTGGGTGAAGGGGCTCTGTAATACTCCAAGAAAAACGTGATGTGAATGATGTCTATAAAAAGAATAACAGAGTAAAAATTTTGGGAGGAAGAAAATACTTGTATAAAGAAAATGCAGAGATCAGAGGTTAAACATTTAGAGACGAATGAATCAAACACATAGATGCTCATTCACAGAAACACAAGGATTAATCATTCCGCTATGAATCAATAAAAAACACAGAGATACTTGTTCACAAGAAAGAGTAAGGACTAATCATTCAACAATGAATGAATCAAAATGCAAAGATAATCATTCACAGGAAGGCACAAGGATTAGAGATTAATCATAAGAGAAAAACATAGAGATAAGTAAGGGATAGATAGCTGGGAAAAAAATTATCCTTCATTTATTATCCATGAACAGAAAAGCAGGGAATTTGAATTTATAAGTCTTTAAACACCATAATGACGACTGTCGATTCGACTCCTGGATGACTGCTCAGGCACAAACAAAATATAAAAACTCAATTTTTCTTCGTATTAATCAATAAAAACAAATGCGGAGTAGTCATTGCAATCAAAGGTTTGGTTATCCATGGGAAATAGATTCAGAATACAACGAGCAAGGGGATTACAATTACCGTAGGAAAGCATGTGCAAGAAATCTCATGGAAATGAAATCTTCAACCGAGCACAGAAAAATAACATGTATAAATTAAATTTCATTGCAAGCAACAACTTTAACAGGCATACTTTAGCCAAACACGAATGCTTCGAAGTTGTTGTCCCACGTGCGCTTCATCCATCTCCCTCTTTCTAACTGATGTGACCTCATCGGTACCTCTTAGCCAACACTAGGGGTGTTGTTATTCCCTTTGAGCTCCCCGAGCCGCAAAGGGGCCATGCACACAATACCAGAGAATGATAGCACCTAGCTCGCCTCTCAAGGTCGAGCTACCACTCGTTCACTGAGCTGGGTATCCCAACTCCCACAAGAAAAAGTTCAGTCAAGGTAAAAATTTAGCAGCGTAACATTGCACAAAAAGATGAGGTCCATACTCCTCCTCCTCCATTCTTTTTATAAAGTTTTTAAGTAATTAGTTTCCCAAATTCTCATTAAATTCATTTTTTAGTTAATTAATTTCGAAAATCCTCCCCCGTACACGTCACCCAATCCCCCAGTGGCACCAAAAAATCAATTTTATTAATTAATTAAATATTCCTATTTCCCTCATCCACCGAGCATTCCTAAAAACGCTCATCGATGTCCCAAAATTCCCTTACACTTATTAAATGACTTACGCCTCACTTAATTCCTAGTTGAGTTCATAATTAGAAAGATCCAAAGGCGAGATTCCTTACTAAGTTAGACATTCAACTTTTTCTTTACGTTTTCCATTTTCTTTAAGTTTCCCTTTTTCTTTAAGTTTCCCCCTTTTTCCTTTTTAACTAAAAAAACCAATTTAGCAAGTGTAGATAAAAAAACTATTTACCCTTTTTCCTTTTTAATTAAATATTAATTTAGCAAGTGTAGATAAAAACAACCATTTACCTTCTTTTCTTTTTAACTAAAAATTAAATTAGCAAATGTAGATAAAAACAACCATTACCCCCTTTTTAAAAATTTAATCCTCCCTTATAGTTTTGACTTTAATAATTAGTTTGAATTTCTTACCCCCCTTCTTGTTAGATGTTTATTTATTATTATTATTTTTTTTTACCATATGTTCTACTCAGACCTAGGTTTTAATTTTGCAAGAATGGCAACAGTTCTTAAGGGAAAAATTAGTCATTAAACTTTACTTATCACATCATTCATTTTTAGGCCGACTAGGTTTATTCACTTACCAGTTAAAATTGCGACGTTCCCTTCAGGACACACTAGGTTCTCCAAGGGTGCAACTCGCCTCTTTCTATTTTATTTGTGGGACGTACACTTCAAAACGCACTATGTGATCGAAGGATGCCAATTGCCTCTTTCCTTTTTATTTGCAATACGTGCCCTTCAAGACGCACTACATGCTCCAAGGGTGCCACTCGCCTCTTTACTGAATTTGGTAGAAGTCAAACCCCTGGAGTCAATACTCTGCTAGGTGATCTTGTGGGAGACTAAGGGCCTCTAAGAAATAAGGCCCTTGCCTTATTGCACACCCCTTAGAATCATTGTGAGCGACTATCACAGTCTACCCTCATGGCATTGTGGGTCTTCTCGAACTAATTAATCGTTAACCTATAGCTCGAGTCATGGCGGAAGTGCTAGTAGGATGTGGCAGGGATGCTTCCACACCTCTCCCTCAATGTCTCTAGTTGTCATGCATGACCCCTCTACTCCACATGTGAGTCTAGTCGACAAGATATCGTCGACCTGCATCCATCAATGAATCATGCCAGAAATAATAATCAATCATCATAACATCTAATCATATGTACATATGTCACATCAACAACATTCAAACCCTAGCAGTCCACTCTGTGACTCAATCGAGAGTCCAAGGGGTTTCATCGATGCTTCTGCATCCTCAATGTCCAGAGTCTTGCACGATCAGGAGGACCCAGTCAATAGCACCTGTCTATGTAAATACAACAAAATAACATATCATCGAATCCATAATATCTCATAATCACAATCAAAATGACCAATAGTATAATAACCCAGATCACTTACAAGCAAGTGTCCTCAAAGAATAAGTTCTCTCAGTGTGCGCAAGAGAGGGATATTACATACACCCCCTCTTGTTTTAACTTTCATCCTAAAGTTTCATAGTATATAAGTGCCAAAATAAATTGTATCACAGTATCATAAGTCTATCTATCAAACAAAAATGGAAACTGCTGGCGCATATCGTATGCGTCCTCCCAGGTCGCCGAGTGTGGACTATAGTTGTCCCACTGGACCTTGACCTGATCTACTGTTCGACACCGTAGCAGTCGAATGCGATAGTCTAGTATGTGAATTGGCTCCACCATGAGCGCGCCCTCGTTCAACCCCTATAAGGAACTCATGTCAATAACATGTGTAGGATCACTAACATAATGTCTCAAAATAGATATGTGAAAAACATCGTGCGTATGCCTCAAAGAATCAGGAAAGGCTATTCGATAGGCCATGGGCCCCTTCTTTTCCATAATCTCAAAAGGTCCTGTGAACCTAGGAGAGAGTTTAGCACCCTTTCCAAACTTGAACGAACTCTTATGCAGTCTCACCTACAAGAAGACTCGATCGCCAATCTCGTAACTACGGTCGGCACGGTGCACATCGACATAACTCTTTTGTCGATCTTGCACTTCTTTGATCCTTTTTATTATTGTTTACATTTGATCTTCCATTTCTTGGATCACTTCTAGTCCCACTAGGACCCTATCCTCAGGTTGATCCCAACTCCGACATGGTCGCCCGTAAAGATACTCGAAAGGCGCCATCTTAATAGTTCTTTGATAACTGTTGTTGTATGCAAACTCTACCAGTGGCAAGAACTCTTCCCAACGCTTTTGTTGGTCCATAACGTACATACGCAACATATCCTCCAATATTTGGTTTGTTCTTTCGGTCTTCCTATCTATCTCCGGGTGATACGCGGTACTAAGGTTAAGTTTGGTTCCCAAGGCCTCTTGGAAACTAGACCAAAATCGTCTAGTAAACACCGATGCTTGATCGAATATAATCCTCTTAGGCACGCCATACAAGCTCACAATCTCACTAATGAAAACTCTAGCTATCTCAGGTGCCTGATACCTCGTACGCATAGGAATCAAATGTGCACTCTTCGCCAGAGTGTAGACTACTACAAAAATAGAGTCGTGTCTCCTTTCCGTCGGTGACAATCCAACAAGGTAATCCATCGAAACGATCTCCCATTTAGATTATGGAATAGCGTATGGATGTAGTAATTCTATCGGATGTCTATGTTCATCCTTCACCTGCTGACATTCTCGACATCTTGCCACGTAGTTGACTATGTCTTCCTTCATTCCTTTCCAGAAGAATAAGGGTTTAACGTCTGCCCTCATCTTCGTGACTCCAGGATGAGCCATATACACTACTCTATGAGCCTCGTTTAGGATCAAACTCTTAAACTCATCATTGGGTGGTACATAAATTCGATTTTTAATATCAATAATCCGTCGTCGTCAAACGTAATCCTTCAAATCTTGGTACCATCATTGTGTTTTGCTCGATAAAATCCTTGACCTCTTTGTACCAGTGATCATCGTGTTGTAAAATTAGAATATTTTCACGTAGATTTGTCTGAAGAGGCATCACCAAAAATATGCGTGGTCTCCGACTCAACGCATAAACCACTCTATTCATTGTTCCTTTTTGTATAAGTAATCTCGAAATCGTAATGGCTAATTAATTCTGACCAATGTCGTTGTCGCTCGTTCAAGTAGTTTTGCGTAAAGATGTGTTGTAGTCCATAGTGGTCCATTTTTAGTTTGAATTTCCGACCAATCATGTAATGTCTCCAAACTCTCAAGGCATAAACAATGGCTAACAAATCCAAATCGCACGTCTTATACTTCTCCTCATGCCTTCTCAACTTTCTCAAGATGTAAGAGATCACTCGACCGTCTTGCAACAAGACTCCGCCTAAGCCTTCCTTGGATGTGTCAGTGCATACCAAGAAGTTCGAGTCCATGTTAGGGACCTTTAGTACCGGTGCTATTGTTAACAACTCCTTGAGCCTCCGAAATACTTCCGCACATTTCTCGGTCCAAACAAACTTCTTGTTCTTCTTCTGCAATTCGGTAATCGAATTTGCTATCTTTGAAAATCCCTCGACGAACCGTCAATAGTATCTTGCTAAACCCATGAAGATACACACTTTGGAGACATTCGTCGGAGAAGTCCATTTCATAATATCCTTGACCTTTGTTGGATCCACGACGATACCTTCGTCGGAGATGACATTCCCTAAGTAGTGAATCTTCGATTGATGCATTTAGAAAATTTCCCATAAATATTGTTCTCTTGCAAAGATTGTAGTACCAACTGCAAGTGTTTTTCATGATCCTCCATCGTCCGAGAGTAAATCAAAATATCGTCAATGAATACTTGGACAAACTTGTCGAAGTAGTCGCAGAACACCCTGTTCATCAAACTCATAAATACCCCCGACGCGTTCGTCAGTCCAAATGGTAAAACAATAAACTCGTAATGTTCAAATCTCATCTTAAAGGAGGTATTAGGGATGTCATCCTCCTTGATATGTAACTGGTGATACCCTAATCTCAAATCGATCTTTGAAAACACTGTCACACCCTTCATCTGATCAAACAGATCATCAATCCTTGGCAAAAGATATTGATTCTTGATCATTTCTTTGTTCAATTGATGTTAGTAAATGTAGAGTCTCCACGACCCATCCTTGTTTTGTATGAAAATAATAGGCAAACCCCAAAGTTACACACTTGGACGTATAAGTCCTAGGTCCAACAACTCCTTCAGTTACATTCTCAACTGTTGTAACTCCGGGGTCGACATCCAATAAGGCGGTCTTTCTATCGGTTCAGTTCCCGATTTTAGGTCGATGGTAAATTCACATTCTCAACTGTTGTAACTCTGGGGTCGACATCCAATAAGGTGGTATTTCTATCGGTTCAGTTCCCGATTTTAGGTTGATGGTAAATTCAAATTCCCTCTCTGGCGGCATCCCATGTAACTCCTCAGGGAAGACGTCTGCAACTCTCTCACCACCAGAAGGTGTTCTAGACCTTCCTCTACTCCCTTCTCATTTAAAGCAAGTATCACATAAAGCCTACATCCCTTGAGCATGCTCTTCCATAGCTACAAGGAAGAGATGAACCTCAGGGAAACTCCCTAGTTCTGACCTACAATCACACATCTTTGTCCCTCATCATCAACCAAGATCAACGGTTTCGTCTTACAGTTGAGTATCACATCATGCAATTCTAACCAGTCCATATTGATCGCGACGTCAGAAGATCATAAGATCGTGATGTATTGGTTGGCTCTGGTGACAAACTCTCCCAGGTTAACGATACAACCCGTAACCTTCCCACCAACCTTTTGTTTGGCTGCAGAAGCCATTTCTACAAAGCTAAACTCATCCTATTCAACTGCCTTTACCTTGATTATTTTTAGTGTTAGCCCAGAAATGAAACTCTCTGTAGCACCTGGATCTATCAAAATACTATGGGTTTGGTTAGCGATGGTACCTGAAACCTTGAGAAAAATCGGTTGGTGCTCTACCTGGCAGTTATTCACCACTGCATGAATTCGATTGGCCTCAGCCAAATCTCCCACGGTAGTGGGTCCGACTGATCAAGATGCTCTAGTCCTCTCTACCAGGAAGTCATGTTGGTAATGTGGCTCCCCACATGTCCAACACCCTTTCTTCAGTCCATTACTCCTGGTGCCCGAAGTAGGAGCTAACGGCTCATCAGCCTCGAACCCTGGTCTGTTCTGCTGAATAAGCTTAAACTGTTGCTGTTACAGTCGACGTTGTTGGTGGTGCTTGGTCCTTGGTAAGAAATCCTCTACTAAGGCATTGGTCACTGAGGTGAAGTTAATGTGGATCCTCTCTAGAAGCCATGATATCCTGGCATATGTCTATTTGGTGTCTGATGCTGCTGTGCACTAGATGACACCTACCCTGTTGGTCTCGTTGGAGTCCTTCTCTGAACACCGCTGATAATCTCCTCCTCTTCTATGAGGGTCGTCTAGACAACGTCATGCAAGGTTTGAGGCATCAGAATCCTAACCTTTGCATGAATTCTAACATTAAGGCCAAACAAGAACCTGTTGACCTTACGTTTCTCGATATTTAGGTGCAGAGTATACTGTAGAAGTTCCATAAAACGAGCCTCATACTCGAGCATCGTACGACTTCCCTGTCGTAAGGCATTGAACTCATTGAGCTGATGCTCAATGAATTCCTCCAATAGATACCTCTCTCGAAACTGTTCCTTGAATAGTTCCCATGACATGTCTTCGACGACCATGTTCAATTGTGATAGGAGCGTCTTCCACCATAGAAGAGTTCTACCCTTCAATTGAAAGACCACCATGTGGACCTTCATGTTGGAGGTATAGTCGTGAAGTGCAAAGCACATTGCCATATTCTCCAACCATGCCTCGGTGGATGCGTCATCCGGGGCACCAAAGTACTCGAGAAATTTTACCTTCTCTAGTTCGCGGTGAATGCTACTAGTACCAATCGAAGCGCATGGTGGAACCTCAGGGGGTGTTGATGCCCTGGCCTTATCTCAGTATAGATGGTTTTTCCAGGCCTAGGTCTAATCCCTGGAAGCACCTTGTCAGACCCAACGCATCCTGCATGGAAAATTGCTCATGCTCAAGACATGTTTTTCTCCTTGGGGGTTGGACCCCTCTGGCGTCGGTGCTACTAGAGGTGTCGCGCCTCCTCCCTTGGCACTACATTGCAAACCTTCGTGACATCCTCTAACAACGGGTGACTCAAGGACCAGTTAAAATTTTAATTAGCGCTAAGTTAAAACTCAGGGGCTGACAACAGTGGAAAGCATGGAATTCCATAGTCACAGGGTTGAACCCACTCTGATACCATGTGTAACATCTCCTCTGCTTTAAACTACAAATGTAAGAGAACATGATGAAGTAGTAAATTTTTTTTGGTCCAATTCAAGCTAATTACAGTAATTTTCTATTTTTTTTTTGTCCAAGCCAATTTGGTAACTATGATATCAAATCAGTCCTCTATGGGCTTCAATATTTTAGGTCATAATTTCATATTAATTCGTGAATAAAATACACTAATTTTTTTGGCTATAATTTAAGAGAATTACAGATTTATTTTATTTTATTTTTTACAAATTGTATGATATCAACCACTTTTAATAATGTGGTTGTTAATAACATGCCTTTAAATAACATGGTTGTTGATAATGCATTATTAATAATGTGGTATAATTGTCAAATAATTTTTTAGCACAATCGTGAAGAAAGGAACATCATAAATAACAAATGACATGACAACTTGCTTTGGGAAGATTAAACATTTATATATTTCACTGAATAACATATCTATGAAAGGTGGAATTAAAGTTCTAAAATGAATCATGTATAAATAGTCTTTGGCAATGAGTCATACAGTGTCAACAGACCCACAAAATCATCGACATCGATACTTATCCTGTTGAGCTCGACCTCGACCGTTACCGCGTGCAAATGGAAAACCATTCCTATTCCTCGGAGGATGTGCAAACTGAAACTTTGGGGAAGGAGAATCTCTATCATCCTTATCCATCCTGTACCCTTGTAAATCCTCCATAGCAGTTGTAGCACATTTTGGGTTATCAAAATCCACAAAACACAGAACAACAACATTAACAATGGGTTCTACTTCAAGATTATTTCTATATTCCTTCGACTTATTAACAATCCTCACTTCTTTGAAACCAAGAAAATGGAAAAAGATGTGAGCTGCCTCTCTGCCACTGGAATTACTTGATAGAACATGATCTGAAAGAGGACTTTCCATCCCTCTGCGATGATTATCATAATTATAAGGTGAAAGAGAAACATATTGTTCTCTACTTTCTCTCAATGATCGAACCCCATCTCTGTCTCTGCCTCTCTTAGCTACGTCTTCCCAGCTATGATTAACATAACCAGACATACTAGACAATGCATGATCATGATGACCATATATCCTCATTAAAAGATGATCCTCATATTCATATTCATTGCGAGGCCACTTGACCAACACACAACTCTCCAAGTGACTTGCTCTCTTAGCTAGGATTCTATCTCTTGAATATGTGATGTCCATTCTTATCTTTTCTATCGCTCAGATGCTCTCAAATAACCGTTGCAATGCACAAAAAAAACTCAACGCAAACTCAACACAACAAAAGTTGGAAATTTATGGGTTTTGGTGGGCGAGGAATAAGTAGGATAGACCTGATAACAATTGCGCTAAAATAAATATGATATATGTAAGGATAATTGCTACATGTATGTAAGAATAAAGGTATATGTGAGAATAATTTGTTGTAAGTCTTCTTCTTATGGACTTGTCCCTTCCTTCAACCACATAGAATTTCTCAAGTGCATCCTCTTACCTAGAATATGCAGTCTATATATTAAGGAAGCACCCAAATGATATATGGTCATAGGGGCCAAGACCATGCTGTGTAAATCATTGTGTACTGGTTGTGTAATTCGCTGAATAAAAACTATCCAAGATCTAAATCTAACCACTAGAATCGTTGCCTAGCAATGGCATCACAACCCAACATTAATTCGTTGGGTAATTATATTTAAAAGGTGAATTTGAAACTTTACACAATTAAATCTCTGCCCAGCAAGGTCGTTGTGTAAATATATTTAAAGTGAATTTAAAATTCAAATATTGGTTCTCTGGCCAACAAATCGTTGTGTAAATTACATTTAAAAGTGAAATTTAAAAGTCTACACAATTTGGATCTCTGCCCTAGCGAAATCACTAATCAAATCAATGTTGTTCAATCCATAACTAAATCACAATGAAAATCCATAGAAATCCTTACCAGAATGTTGTGTAAAAACTGGGTAAAGGGGCTGTGTAATACTCCAAGAAAATCGTGATGTGAACATTGTCTATAAAAAGAATCGCAGAGTAAAATTTTGGGGAGGACGCAGAGATTTGTATTAAGAAAATGCAGATATCAAACGTTAAACATTCAGAGACGAATCAATCAAACACAGAGATTCTCATTCAGATAAATGCAAGGATTAATCATTCCACTATGAATCAATAAAAAACACAGAGATACTTGTTCACAAGAAGGTGCAAGGACTAATCATTCAACAATGAATCAATCAAAATGAAAATATACTCATTCATAGGAAGGCGCAAGGATTAGAGATTAATCATAAGAGAAAAATGTAGAGACAAGTAAGGGATAAATAGATGGGTGAAAAATTATCCTTCATTTATTATCCATACGCATGAAAGAAGGGCATTTTAATCTATAAGTATTTAAACACCGGAGTAATGACCTTCGATTCGGGTCCTGGCCGACTGCTCAGCAAAGATGATTTTAGGGGCTAAATTTCGCTCATGGGCTAATTTTCCATGGTTTTCCCCAAAACAATATTCGCTATTCTAAAAATGTTTCGCCCAAATTCTATAGGATAAAGTTATGTTACCTTAAAAATCGCAAACATTTTATACAAACTATATAAAATCCTTAGAAATCTGAATATTTTTACAAAAATATCGCCAAACATTTATAGTTGTCATATGACGGATTAGTAAGATTCGCCAAGGTTTCTACATTTTAAAATAAATTTCCATCCTTAAAATCATCCCTGTTTCTCAGGCACGGGCTAATAACTTAAGGGACAAGGGAGAAAAGATAAAAACTCAATTTTCTTCGTATTAATCAATAAAAACAAATGCAGATAATTCATTGCAATCAGAGGTTGGGTTCAACATGGGAAATCAATTTAGAATACAACGAGCAAGGGGATTACAATTGCCATAGGAAAGCTCATGGCAATGAAATATTCAACCGAGCACAGAAAAATAACATGTGTAAATTAAATTTCATTGCAAGTAAGAACTTTAGTAGGCATACCTTTGCCAAACACGAATGCTCTGAAGTTCGTGTCCCACGCGTTCTCCGTCTAGCTCCTTCTTGCCAATCGATGTGACCTCACTGGTACCTCCCAATCAACTCTAGGGGTACTCTTCTTCCCCCTGATCCCCCTGAGATGCAAAGGGGCCACAAACACAATTTTAGAGAATGCTAGCACCCAAATCACCTCCCAAGGTCAAGCTACCACTCGTTAACCGAGCTGGGTATCCAAACTCCAACAAGAGAAAGTTCAGTCAAGGTAAAATTTCAACAGCGTAACGTTACGCAAAAAGATGAGGTCCATACTCCTCCTCCTCCATCCTTTTTATAGAGTTTTTAAGTAATTAGTTTCCCAAATTCTTATTAAATTCCTTTTTCAGTAAATTAATTTTGAAAAACCTCCCCCATACACATGTCGCCCGATCCCCTAGTTGCACCAGAAAATCAATTTTATTAATTAATTAAATATTCCTATTTCACTCATCCACCTAAGAGAATTCCTAAAAACGCTCCTTAGTGTCCAAAAATTCCCTTACACTTCTTAAATGACTTACGCCTTACTTAATTCCTAGTTGAGTTCATAATTAGAAAGTTCGAAAGGAAATATTCCTTACTAAGTTAGACATTCAACTTTTTCTTTACGTTTCCCCTTTTCTTTAAGTTTCCATTTTTCTTTAAGTTTCATATTTCTTTTAAGTTTCCCCCATTTTTCTTTTTAACTAAAAAAATCAATTTAGCAAGTGTAGATAAAACAACTATTTACCCTTTTTCCTTTTTAATTAAAAATTAATTTAGCCAGTGTAGATAAAAACAACCATTTACCTTCTTTTCTTTTTAACTAAAAATTAAATTAGCAAATGTAGATAAAAACAACCTTTATCCCTTTTTTTAAAATTTAATCCTTCATTATAATTTTGACTTTAATAATTAGTTTGAATTTCTTACCCCCCTTCTTGTTACATGTTTATTTATTATTATTACTTTTTTGACCAAATGTTCTACTTAGACCTAGGTTTTAATTTCACTGGGCTGGCGACAATTATTAAGGGAAAAATTAGTCATTAAACTTTACTTATCACATCATTCATTTTTAGGCCGACTAGGTTTATTCACTTACGAGTTAAAATCACAACGTTCCCTTCAAGACGCACTAGGTGCTCCAAGGGTGCCACTCACCTCTTTTTGTTTTATTTGCACGACGTGCCCTTCAAGACTCACTATGTGCTCCAAGGGTGCTACTTGCCTCTTTCAGTTTTATTTGCGCAATGTTCCCTTCAAGACGCACTATGTGCTCCAAGGGTGCCACTTGCCTCTTGACTGCATTTGGTAGATGTCAAACCCCTCGAGTCAATACTCCGCCAGGTGATCTTGTGGGAGACTAAGGGCCTCTAAGGAATAATGCCACTGCCTTATTGCGTGCCCCTTAGAATCATTGTGAGCGACTGTCACTCTTTGCCCTCACGACATCGTGGGTCTTATCGAACTAGGTAATCATTAACCTACAGTTCGAGCAATGACGGGAGTGCTAGTAGGTTGTGGCAGGGCTACTACCACAACTCTGCCTCAATGTCTCTGGTTTTCATGTGTGACCCCTCTACTCCACATGTGAGTATGGTCGTCAAGCTATAATCACCTTGCATGCATCAACAAATCATGTCAACAATAATAATCAATCATCATAACATCTAATCATATGTACATATGTCACATCAAGAACATTCAAACCCTAACAGTCCACTCCATGCCTCGATCTGGAGTTTAAGGGGTTTCATCGATGTATCTGCATCCTCAATGTCCAGAGTCCTTCATAATCAGGAGGACCCAGTCAATAACACTTGTCTATGTAAATACAACAAAATAAGATATCATCGAATACATAATATCTCGTAATCACAATCAAAACGACCAATAGTATAATAACCTGGATCACTTGCAAGCAAGTGTCAAATAATAAGTTTGCTCATTGCGCGCAAGAGCAGGATGTTACATAGTAAAATATTTAAAATAAATTCAATAATTTTTAATTTTTTCTTCTAACTAATAAATGAAATTAGATGTTATTGACCTTTACTCGTGTTCATCATCATAATGTAAATGACATATTATTTAAGAGTATATACAATATTATAAAGAGAAATGATACATTTAGAGGGCAATAATTTGAGTGACAATCTGTTTAGATGTAAATAAGATATCACACTAACTAAAAAAACACTTCAAAGACCATCCTAAGGCGCTGGTAAATAAATTGAATAAAATAAGAGACACTAGTAACATTGTTCTAGTAACACACTCAGTGTTTTTAGACAACAAAATCATTTGTAAATTTTAAAATTTGTGGAAAAAATAAATTTCAAAATATAGAATGTTTAAACTACTACCATAATATAGAATATCATCACATAATATGTAATAATATCATCAATGTATTATATATCTAAACATCACCATTAAGCACACTCTTCTTCAATGGACATGCAATGTATAAATAAGATTTTGTACCAACATATAAAAAAATCTTTGTACTCGAGAATGGGGTCCAATTCAACATCATCAAAACAATATAATACAAATTGTGCATTTTGGTTGTAGTAGACAGGTAGTAAAAACTTATCATGTCATTTACTATGATGGATTGGAAAGTAAGTATACATAAGACAATCAAGATTAGTGGGATTGGATTTGGTTGATCGGGTGATGACAATAGTGTAGATATACAACTAGAGTGAAAAATCATCATTTATTTTCCAGTCGTAGATTTACAATCATGGATAGGAAAGAAGTATCCAAAAGACAAGTAAGAATAACATGATCCTATTTGGTGGATCTTGTGATGACAACAATGTAGGTACATCCGACACCCAAAAAAATATTAACCATAATACAATTATTTCAATCACACTTAACATGGTTGATGATGAGAGTGATCAAACTAATGTTTTCAAGGAAGACATCTGTTGGGCACTTTAATTGTCTAATTAAATAGATAATTAAGGTGTTCAATATAAATTGTCAAACCCAAGGAAGTTTTGTTATTGCAAGATAATTGTGCATATTCTATGCTAGATTATGGAAGCAACATTATTCAAATTGCAGTAAGAAACCAAATTGAAAGGTTGAACTTTAACACAAGTTTCTGACACAGCTAGAGCTTCTATAGAATTGAAATCACACTTGCATAAATGAAATCCTGAACTGATGGGTGCATAAGAATCCTAGATTATCTAATCTATTCTAACTTTCTATTTTACTCTTTGCAAAAGGAAAATCTGTGCTAACTGCTGGAAGGAAACCTACTTGATTGCATAAAGGAAATTAACACTTTTTTTTCTTTAATTGAAAACAGATATTTAATTCTAATGCAGAAAAGGAAAGTAATTCTCCAGCAGTATCCAACAAATTACTCTAATTCTCATGAGACACACATATGCGCATTAAACAGAAAGGAACTGAATGTAACAATAGATATATGCTAGAAATGCTAAACAAATCAATTATCTAAATCAAAGTAGTTAATCTAAAACAACAAAACAGAGGGGATCCTGTGAGGAAGGTGGGCCCTTTCCCTCTCACTGAATCCACTCGAAAATAGACTACAGTTGGTTAACAAAACTCAATTGACTTCTTTATTAATTCACCAAAAAGGTTAAGATACAATGTGTTATTCTTCACTCTCTGTTCACAACTAAAATTCGGTAGTAATGATTACAAAGGCTTTGCTATTTAAAGACAAAGTTATTCAGTTGAAAACAGACTTAGAACAACTTTGATAGTCGAAGATTCTCAAGCTATTTGTATGATATACAAAATCTGTTAAATTATCTTCATCATTAGTTTGAACCAAAACATGTAACAGCCTTGAGGACCAGTCTTCATGATTCGAATTTGCATTAGGGACCAACTTCCATGATCGGTGGATATCTGTTGCAGCAGGTGTAGCATCTTCCAAAATGGGTGTGCAATTGTTGTAGTCATGTAACAACATGCATATTTGACGCACAACTGTAACAACCTTGTGTAATAGCAACGATCTTTCTTTAAGACTTGGTTGTTCTACACATTTTAATCATTAGTTGATTATTCATGGGTAAAATATGAGAAACGCTACCAATCCAACATGTTAAAGTGAATAAAATATAAAAGCAAGATTAATGATGCATACCTTGGGAAAAAGGGTCTTAGCAACAATTATTAGGCATTTAACATAGAATTGGTAAGGTTGAATGAGCAAAATAGATGGTGAAAAAGGGACATTTCTGGGTCCTAACATGCTCCTCAACTGAAAACATTGCATGTCCTCATGAAAACCACATTCAAGCCTTACTTTAAGTTTGAGTTAAGGAGGTGACTCCTCCAATGCAAAATTGCTAAGACAATCACTAAGTACTAGTATTGGAAAAACTTGTGTGTACCCCCAACATATGCTATTTAAAAAAATCTATCTATGTTGCTTTGTATTCAAGAAAATAAGCAGTCTGATTTGTTGGAGTTACGGCTGGTAAGTGTAACATAGGTGTTTGTTTGAAAGATGTTGGTAAACCAACAACTAGTTTATGACATCGAGATCTCCTCTGGCTTACTGGTTCTTGTGGAACAGTAAGGTCGCATTCTGTTTTCACTGAGAAATTGGTTGGTTCCTCATCCTATCCATTCTTTGGTACTTTGACAATTTTATATCCTATTTGAAAATAAATATCACCACATTGGTAGAACTTGTGCTCTTCATTTTCCTTCATAACAGTTGTTGCCTGAGCTAATATTCCCAAAGTTGAATTCCCTGAGTTTCTTTGTTGAGCAACTTGCAAGAATTTCATTAGGGAATCTAATTGTTCTTTGAGGTGGTCATTTTCTTTCCTTAGTTCAACAATCCTGACATTCTCAATACCTTGTATCTTCTTTTCAATATGAGAAAATAGTTGAGCAAGTGGCACATCATCATTATCCTCTCTAGTTTTTGTAACTAGTTTTGTGTAACAGTTACATCTGGAATGATTGGTTCTTGTGTGACAGCCTCTTCCTGGTCAACTGGTTCTTGTGTGACAACTAAGTTCGGGGAAGAGGCTGGTTCTTGTGTAACAACCTCATTTTGAACAACTGAGGATAATGGGTGAAGAATGGGCACTACTTTCTCTATATTTTTCCATCCAACTGCAGCTTCAACAAATCTTGTTGACCTAGTTCTCCTCTTAGGTAATGTAGAGATAAAAGAAGAAGATTTGTTTTTCATTGGTTTAGGAGAACGAGGGCATTCTTTAATAATCAGGCTAGAAGAAGGAGGGAGTTCTTCAACAACCATACAGGGAGGAAATTTTGGTATGCTGGGATCCGGTAATATCTATACATCGTCACCTGACTCATGATGCACATAATCATCAAGAGGGGTCGATGATTCTGGTGCAACTCGTTGACATTTTGCCTGCAAGGATAAAATATTGTCTTGGAATTCCTTGCGCAAGGTGAAACCATGAATTCATACCTCCATAAAATTAGTTAGCCTTTCACTTAGATTGGTATCATTGATATCAAAATCTGGAAGTGTCTGAGTATCAGCAAGATTAGGACACTCTATCGCAACAACTTTGTTGATATCTTTATGAGATTTCCTTCTAGATCAACGTTTTATTTTCCGAGGCAATTCAGTGGCAGTGAAAGTAGGGGTTTGAATGGTTTTTGCAGTGATAGAAGGATTATGAGTTATTTTTGGCTCAACAATAGAAGTAGTTGTTGTTCTCTCAGTTATAATGGGGGCCTCAACTTCAGTTGCAATTAGCTTTTCGGACCTAGTTCGCTTCCTTGGTAAAGTAGAAGTAGGGGCAAGAGTTTCCCTTTTCTTAGCTTTAGGAGTAGGAGCGAGTTCTGTAACTATTTATGTTGTGGCCAGGGACTGAGGCTCGTGAGGCTCAATTACCTCTATAGCAATAGGGTTTGGTTTATGTTCTTGTTGAACACTGTCGAGGTGTTTTTGAGCCGTGTGGGAGGTGCTTCTGATTTTGCATTTGGTATTCATAGTGGGCTTACAGGGAATTATAATCGAGGTTTTAATGGCTGGTGTAGTTGAGGGCACAGGAGTTGACTGTTCTGTATTGGTTGTAACAGCAAGCGCGAAAATGGGCTTTTCAGGGTTGGCTATGGCAGTAGGCACAGTAGGTGGCACAAACACTTTAGGTAATGGGTCGTGAGGAAGTCCCATTCCTCTATGAATCAACAAGCCGATGAGGCTATGATTGGAAAGAAAATTCATGGGGTGCTTTGATCATTTGACGAACTGAGCCATATTATGTAAAGACTGAAGAATATAATAAGGCATGTTGATTAATTTATGATGTCTCAAATGGGATAATATGATAAAATCAGAAAAGTAAACAACTTAGTATCGTCCTTCGCAGGTAATGTACCTTTTAATAAATTTTGCGACTTTCCTCCAGGGCGCTTGTAAGGAATTGACATCGACACCTCATCCCTTGGTCTACACATGATCATTGTTCACGAGAAAATACTGCTCTGCTTTGGGAAGATGTTCTTTTCTGTTAAACCAACTGTTTCCTGTTCTGGGAAATCCTGTAACGGTAGCCACAGATTCCTCTGTTACTGGAATTCTCACCCCGTCCACCATTGAATACCCTTCTGTAAGATTATGGCTAAACTCCAACACCCATGCTTCATTAAACCTCTGTAGCTTCTTGAAATAAGGGATCCATCCGACCTGTAGAAAAAATTGGTAAACATCTGGGTGTAGCAACAATGCATCCATATTTTCAAGCTCATTTCTCACAGCTAATCCTCCCATGACGTCGTTTTGAATCTTCACATTCAAAAAGGAGGAGAAACCAACACCTAAACTAGAGACACAACAAGTTCGAATGAGGATTGCATGAAGAACATAGTGTCTCAGTGAAAATAAGTGTGGTCGAAAAGGTGGCAGAGGTGTTTATAAAATGAGATTTTGAGATTATGTCAGTGTGGACGTATTCCCCCCCCACCCCAACTAATTTTATTGGCTCATGGTGCAACGAATTTAGGACAACTAGCAAATAAGCATTGAAACTTGCTTTCATATCTACATCACTTGGACATGTAGGTTTAGTAATCGTACCTCATAACTTACCGCATGAACCGATCTGTTGGAGTAACTGCACTATCCAACCATCATATGATCTGCATGAAAGAGATGTCATGATGAGAGAGGGATTCAAAACATGAGAAATTATGAGGTGACAAGTGGAGCAGGTGTGGAGTCCTTTCGTTGGTCGATCTTTTGGAAATTGGCAGCTGTGGAATCACGAAATAATGAAGCATCCTTTTTTGTCAGAGAGAGTGGAAAACATAGCAGTGAAAGTGACAAAATAATAGTGTTTCAATATGGAAAGATAGCAGAGAAAAAAAAATTGATGGAGTAACAGCATGAAAAAGCGACAGAAATGCGAAAATGTGTGAAGTGGCATGTAAGATAGTGAAAAAGGAATATAGTGGTGGGTGTATCGGCATGCATTTTAGCCGAATGGTGGAATTAGGTGTAGCAACATGTAAATGGACCGAAAGAGTGTAATAACACATAAATCATCCAAAAGGGTGTAACAACATGTACATTAGCCAAAAAGATGTAATAGCATGTAAATCGGCCAAAGGGTGTAACAACATGTAAATCAGCTCAAACACAGAAATACTTAGTTTTTTTAGGAAGATTTTGAACTTCCAAAAACTAATCCTTCAACTCCTTCTTCTTTAGTCTTCCTTGCATTTCATCAATCCATCTACACACAAGTAACTGTCGGATACCCTTCCAAGCTTAATTTCATTAAAAGAAAACATAAATTGTTTTGGCAAAAACAGAAAAAAAAAATAAAAAATTGCAGAGTTTATTTATATACAAGGTTTTATTGAAAACAAAAATTTCTAAGGATTAGAAGGGGAAGGAGAAAGCTCCATTCCTTTCAAAAAGTGGTAATATGTATCATCTATGCATCTGGATTTGAATTCTGATTTGGAAAGTGGACACTAATACAGGCGCAAGCGATGACCGTTTGCAAGTAGTTGAGTATTGGATCCATTAATAGTGACCAACCTGACTGTCCCATTTGGAAAAATAGTGTCTACCTCGTAAATTCAAAGCCATCATGTACACAACTTACCCTGAAATTATTTAAAGTGTGAATTATACAACAGATCCCAATCTCCTTTTTGGAATAATTTCTTCTTGATGACTCGGTCATGCCATTTTGTTCTCTGTTGTTGAATCACTGTGGTTTGATGAATAGCGTCCAAACGCTTTTTATCATGCTCATTAAGTTGTTTCAGTCTGGCCTTTTGTGCCATAGTCAAGTCGTGGTCGACTGCTGATGTATTTCTTAAGGTTTTGATTTCGAATTCAATGGGAAAAACAAGGCTCTTTCCATATACTAGCTCATAAGGAGAAAAACCAGTTGTGTTCCTCCAAGTAGTTTGATAAGCTCATAGAGATTCATGCAATATGTTAGACCAATCCCTACGATGTTCCCTCATTGTCTTAGTAAGAATAGATTCTATGACTTTGTTGGTACTTTCCACCTGGTCATTACCTTGTGGATGGTATGGAGAAACTATTCTATCTAAAACATGATATTCATTGAGTAGGGCTTCAAACTTATGTGATGTGAAAGGGGGTCCTCCATCAATTATTAATTCTTTGGGAATTCCAAACCTAACAAAGATATCTTCAAACAAGAATGCTAAGACAACTTCTTCTAAGGCCCTGATTAGTGCTTTTGCCTCCACCCACTTGGTCATGTAATATGTACAGACCAATATATAGACTTTTTGATTAGAATGTGGGTTAATGGGCCCTACAAAATCCATGGCCCATATCTCAAAAGGATCTAACACTACTTGAGGCTGGAGAGGCATTTCATCCCTATGATTTGGCTGACCCATTCATTGGCAACTATCACAGGCTTGGACATACCTCTTGGCATCTTGAAATATGGTGGGCCAAAAATAACCCATCCTTAAAATATTATGCCCATTACTTTTATCAACAAAATGACCCCCACAAGGGACATCATGGAAATCTTTTAGTAGATCATAAACTTCATCATCCCTCACACATCTCCTGATTTCTTGATCCAAGCCTGTGTAGAAAAGGTATCCCCCTATCCAACTATATCGAGCACTCTTCTGAATAATCTTCCTTCTTTCTTGAGGAGATAGATGTGGAGGTACCTTTCCCGCAACAAAATAATTAGCAAGGTCTGCATACCAAGGTGAGTGAGAAGATACTTCAAACAAATTTTCATCTAGAAAGGAATCATCTACAAGTGAATTATCATCATTTACATGTAATCTTGAGACAAAATCAGCAACCACATTTTCTTTTCCTGGTCTATCTACTATAGTGATGTCAAATTATTGTAGTAGTAACAACCATCTTGTTACTTGGGCATTAGTAATAGGTTTATTCATCAGATATTTAATTGTTGTATGATCAGTATGATAAAAGTAGGATAACCAGTGACATAATGCCTAAATTTATTGATTGCATAAACTACTACCAAGAATTCTCTTTCAGTAACTGTATAATTTAACTTAGCTGGAGCCATGTTATTGATGATATAGTAGATAACATAGGGTTCTTTGTCCTCCTGTTTCCCTAGTACTCCACCAATTGCAGTGTCTGAGGCATCTGAAGAAATGTGAAAAGTCAAAGCCCAATTGGGCCCTCTCAAAATGGGAGTTGTGGATAATTTTTGTTTCAGATCTACAAAAGACAATTCACAATTGTTAGTCCAATGAAAATCAACATCTTTTCTTAATAGGAAAAAAAAGGGAGAGGCAAGTTTGGAATTTTTTTTAATGAATCTCCTGTAATATCCAGCATGCACTAAAAACATTCTTACCTCTTTTTGAGTTGATGGAGTTGGAATGTCCAAAATTACCTAGATTTTGGTTGGGTCTACCTGAATTCCTGTAGAAGAAATGAAGTGTCCGAGTACCACACCTTCGCTCATCATCATATGGAATTTTTTTGTACTTAAAGAAAGATGAGACTATATACATATTTTTATCACTTTTTCCAAATTAGACAAAACTTCATCGAAATCAATATCATAAGGTGTAAATTCATGCATGAATATCTCCATACAATCATTCACCATATCATAAAAATACCAATTATAGCTCTCTAGAAAGTGGTTGGTGCATTACACAAGACAAATGGGAGAACCTTATAGGAAAATGTACCCCAAGGGATGGTAAAGGTGGTATTATCTTGGTCCTATGGAGAAATTTTTAGCTGGTTATAGCCACTAAATTCATCTAGGAAAGAGAAAAACTTTTTTCCTAGCTAGGTTGTCTAGAACCTCATCAATGAATGGCAGAAGGAAATGATCCTTCTACGTGGCCTTATTAAGGGCTCTATAGTCCACACACACTCTCCACTTACCATTCTTTTTAGGTACAATAACCAATGGGGAAACCCACTCGCTATCTGATATAGGATAGATGAATCTAGCATTAAGAAGTTTCTGGAGTTCCTCCTTAACTATTTCCTTAAGATTAGGCTTCATCCTCCTTTGGGGCTGGCAAATGGGTCGGCATTATTCCTTGATATATATATGGTGGGTGCATAGTTCAGAGGAAAATCCTTTCATATCCATGTAATCCCAGGCAAATGCTTCCTTATGTTCAATTAGTAACTTCATCAATCAACGAGTTTCAACAATAGATAAATCGGTATTGATGTTCAGGGTTTTTTTAGGTTCGATTTCTACAACGATTCTCTTAGAACTAACTTTAGGAAATAATTTGGCTCTTTTTGTTTCATCATTTGCTGTTAGAGCTGAATCGATTTTATTTACAACAGTTTCAGAGAACATTTCTGGGTTCATCTCTTCCTGGGAAATTGAGTCGAAGACTCTAATCAATCGGGGGTGCGTGTTCTATGAAACAGAAGAGGGTTCACAGATAAAGAATTTGATTAACTCATCCTCTATCTTATCTTTGAAAATCAGGGCTCTTCCTATGGTTAACACAGGTAGAGCACTTTCTTCCTCAATGTCCATCCATAAAGAATTTTTGGGTTCCATACTGGTTGTAGCATGAGGATACAGGGTAAGTTTTTTTGTGTCATAACCATCAGAGATAGTCATGGAACTAGATCTACAACCAATGAAAGCATCAGCTGTAGCTAACCATGGTCTTCCTAGAATTAAAGGGTGCCCCCCCAGATGGGTTTTGGGTTGCAAAATGAAAAAATCAGTAGGATACTCCCAAGAATCAATTGAAATGACTAAATTGTCGATTACTCCTTCTGGTTTGATGGTGGAATGATCAGCTAATTCTTAAACACTAGGAGTATGTCAGACTTGCGTTTCTATTTTCTTAATATTAATTGTTGCCCCTAAGTCAACTAACACATGGGAAATAACTGTCTATCCAATTTTGACAGTAATTGTGGGGTTTCTTGGGTCGCCATATTTAATAGGTGGGGTTTTGCCTAACATCAGTTCAGACAAATCTCCCACTACATGAACTATGAGGGGGCCCCTAGGTTTCCTGCCAAGTCTTTTGATACAGAGATCTCTCACAGTCTTGGCATAAATAGGGACATCTCTAATTGCTTGCAATAGTGGAATGTTAACATGTAATTTTTCAATTCTCCTAAGAGATTGAAGGATGGTAATTCCACAGTTTTGGTAATTTCCAGTCTTTCAGGGAATGGGGGGTCTGTTGAATCTATAATAGGTTGCTCAATTTCTTTTGTATCAGCAGATGGTTTTCCCCCTGATTCCTTGTTTGATTCTGAAGATGGAGCATCTTCAATTATTGGCTCGACTATTCTCCCTAATCTTAATTTTATCTCATCACAAGGCATAGGAGTAATAAACAAAGTTGGCACATTATGCATATCTATGTTCTGAATGGCCTTATTATTTGGGTTTGGGTTAGGTTGCACAGGCATCTGAGCTTGTAATGGAGGATTGTTCTGTGGGGTATTGGGAGGTAATTATAGCTGTTGCTGCTAATATTGGGGTTGGAACTATTGTTGATAGAGGTTTGGTTGATGGTTTTGATAGCTAAGATGTTGTTAAGGGCCTCTCCAATATGGGTTCCATTGCCCATGGTGACTCTGATGTTGGGGAATAGGTAACCATGCATTGGGATCCTAATAAGGAGGGAGAATTGGATTTGGAGGGGGAGAATTCATCTGGCCATAAGGTAGCTGATTGTTCCAGTAATTAAGTGCTGCATGAGAGAATTGAGAGTTCATACCTTGGCCTCTTGGCTTCCATTGTCTTATTTGTGTAATTAGATAGGCAACCTTCGCTTCCTCATTAGTCGCCTTCATTGATGCTTTTACACCTGGTAAAGAGGTACATTTGTCAGTAGGATGATCCAATTCACAAATAATACATACCTGAACACTGTTCAGTGGGCACTCCCTTTTCGGATGTTTGTCTCTGCACTTTGGACAGAAAATGGACAATGCCTTTTCTACTTCTGCGTGTTTTTGTTTAATCTATATAGTATCAATTTGTGAAGAAAAAGAGTTAATCATTTTTGTTTTGAAATCTTCTAATAGATTACCTATTTCTTCTCTTGTTGCCCCTCCATTGGTTGATTTATGTACCCTCGAAAAAGTGGTATCCTCGGTAACTGGCTTATTTCTTGTAGTTCCTCGAGAACATCTCTTGCAAAGATTTACAATGTCTTCAGATGATTCCTTAGATATATCTCCCTTGCCAAGAATATTCAGCATATCTAAACAATCATCTCTAACCCCTTTTAGCAAAATAGTTTTCAGAATGTCCTTACTCACATATGGATGTCCAGACCTTTGTAGATTGTACTGGAGTTGCTCTAAAAAATCTTCAAGGGTCTCATCCTCTTTTTGAGACATCTTGAATTGTTCCTCCCTTCGTTCCCTTGTTCAACAGTAGTCTTGGTACTTGTTTAGGAAAAGATGCCTCATCTGTACCCATGTTGAGATATTCTCTCCTCCAAGGCTCATGAACCATCTTAACACATTTCCATTCAATGTGGTTGGAAACAGTTTAAGTTTATGTGCAGTAGTAGTGTAGTCATAGCTTCTACATAGAATATCAAATTCAAACATAAACTCATCTGGATCCTCAGTAGACAATCCATGGAAATTTGGTAGGGATAAAAGAGGTATGTTCTTCATAGTATCTATCCCCCTTGTAGGAATATTAGTAATAGGAAAAACTAGGGTAGAGATAGTATTTTCATCATTTACCTGGTCTTCATTGTTTTGTGGATCCTCTCAGTTGAAATCCTTTTCATTATTTCCTTGATTTTCCATGGTTTCTCTCTCTCTCCACTCAATATGGTAAGAATCCCACTCCTCCTTAGTGACTATTTGTCCGTTAATCTGATAAACAAATTCTTCTGGTCTTTCTCTTGGCCAAGGTATACTTCCATGATCTTCAATATTCTCTAGTGTTGCTTGCTGATTTGTTGGTGACAAACTTTCAGCTTCAACCCTTGATGAAAGCGATGTTTCGAACTGGGGTAGCTCTGATGACTGAGGAATATGTCTCCTTGGAGGATTTGAAGGGTGAAAGATAGATCCTGAAGAAGAATATGCTTTGGCTATAATCTCATCAACAAAGGTTGGTCTTACCAGTGTAGAGTTCCTTCCTCCACGTCCTCTAGTACCTGTAGGGTTAGTATTTTTGGGAATACATCCTCTTGTTCCTCGATTCATGCAGACTATTCATTCCTAAGAAAAGAAAACTAATGTGCTTACAAAAATCTATAATTATCTTCCCTGACAACGACGCCAAAATGTTGTGCACTTTAATTGTCTAATTAAATAGATAATTAAGGTGTTCAATATAAATTGTCAAACCCAGAGAAGTTTTCTTATTGCAAGATACTTGTGCACAGTCTATGCTAGATTATGGAAGCAACATTATTCAAATTCTAGTAAGGAACCAAATTGAAAAGTTGAACTTTAACACAAGTTGTTGACACAGCTGGAGCTTCTATAGAATTGAAATCACACTTGCATAAATGAAATCATGAAATGATGGGTGCATAAGAATCTTGGATTATCTAATCTATTCTAACTTTCTATTTTACTCTTTGCAAAAGGAAACTTTGTGCTAACTGCTGAAAGGAAACCTACTTGATTGTAGAAACGAAATTCACACTTTTATTTTATTTGATTGAAAACATAGATTTAATTCTAATAAAGAAAAGGAAAGTAATTCTCCAGCAGTATCTAACAAATTACTCTAATTCTCATGAGACACATAGATGCACATTAAACAGAAAGGAACTGAATGTAACAATAGATATATGCTATAAATGTTAAACAGATCAATTATCCAAATCAAAGCAGTTAATCTAAAACAACAAAACAAAGGGGAGTCTGTTAGGAAGGTGGGCCCTTTCCCTTTCACCGAATCCACTATAAAATAGACTACAGTAGGTAACAAAACTCAATCCACTTCTTTATTAATTCGCCAAAAAGGTTGAGATACAATGTGCTATTCTTCACTCTTTGTTCATAGCTAAAATTCGGTAGAAATGATTACAAAGGCTCTTCCATTTAAAGACAGAGTTACTCAGTTGAAAACGGACTCATAACAACTTTGAGAATCGAATATTCTCAAGTTGTTCATATGATATACAAAATTTGTTAAATGATCTTCATCATTAGTTTGAACCAAAACGTGTAACAGCCTTGAGGATCAGTCTTCATGATTCGAATTTGCATGAGGGACCAGCTTCCAGGATCGGTGGATATCTGTTGTAGCAGGTGTAGCAGCTTCCAAACTGGGTGCACAATTGTTGTAGTCATGTAACATGCATATTTGGCGCACAGCTGTAACAACCTTGTGTAACAACAACGATCATTCTTTAAGACTTGGTTGTTCTACACATTTTAAACATTAGTTGAATATTCAAGGGTAAGATATGAGAAATGATACCAATCCAACATGTTAAAGTGAATAAAATATAAAGCAAGATTAATGATGCATACCTTGGGAAAAAGGGTCTTATCAACAATTATTAGAAATTTAGCATAGAATTGGTAAGGTTGAATGAGCAAAAGAGATGGTGAAAAAGGGACATTTTTGGGTCCTAACAACATCAAAGGTTTATCTACAAATATTTCCCAGTCATCTTGAACATGATGAGATCATCAAAAGTAGGTGGTTCAAGATGACACTTGTCACTAATCACACGCTAACATAAGTGTTTATATAAACTAATAGAACCGATGAAGCAAACGCATAACTAAACATATCACCACCATTATACACAACAATGAGTTAACTTTGAAAGAAAAAAACAAGATTATGAGTAAATGGTTGTAAACAATCTAGAATAATATGATATTAAATAACTAATTATATCATTGTGCCTATAGGTTTAGAATATAAATTATAGATATGAGAATAATCTATAATGTAAAATACATTCTTACAATAACCTCAATGCTTAACAAACACATAAGAGTAGTCTAACTTCATATGCAATATAGGAATCAAATCTCTCCACAAAATTCTTGACATCTCCTCATTAGAAATTTCTTCATAAGTACATGAAGTCTCCTAAAGCCAAATACACCACACCTCTACTTTCAATTTCTAGCATTTATAAAATAACTCCCTATCTTGTTGGAATAATGTAGAAATTAGTATCTACACAACTAAGTTGTTGTGAGTTGTTGTGTGCCTTTCAGATTTAGGGTTTGCTGGTGGTTTTAGATCCACCTTTGTAGGAGGTCAGTTCAAGGTTGTTGTGAGCACCTTTTTTCTATATAAATGTAATTGATTGGCTTCAATAATTAATCAAGTGAGCTCTGCTCACATATTCAGTTTGGTTCGACATCTGTTGTTTAATTTGGTATCAAAGCCTGAGGGAGGAGGGTCGTTGTGGTGCGTCGCTGGAGTGAGGAGCCGAACACTGGAGTGAGAGATCACTGTCTGCATGGAGAGCGATCGTGGAGGAGCCTCTCGTCGTCTGATATGAAAGGGAGGTGGATGGCTGTGAGAAATTGTTTCTAGCATATGCGTGGAGAGTTGAGCGTGGCAAGAGGCTGCGCGAATTGAGCATGGATTTAAGTGCTCATGGTATCGATGCTGATATTGAAAAGAGAGTACATATCACCAAGAAGCACCAGATTGGCCTACATGTTATTGGTGCCCGTGGTCGCCATTCAGTCCGACGATTAGATGCTGACACTCAAACTCTTTGAATTTTTCTCTGTAGACTGTCGAGCTATGTAGCTTTTGGTAGAGCAGAGGATTGAGAATGGATATTTGTAGCTGAGAATTTGGTGATCTCCATGAATTGAACCGCAGACCAGACAATGATTAGTGAACGAATTCGCCATCCTTCAAGGCACGTGTGAAGGTAAGATCCTTAGCGCTGTAGGATTAGATGAGGGAGAGAGCTGTTGTGCGTGAGGAGAACGCAGACATAGATCCAGAATTTCAGTTCTGTAAAGACCTGCTACATTGTCAAGACAAATAATTCAGGTGATTGAAGTATTTTGGTTATTGTTTATGTGTTTTACAAAATGACAAATTATTTAATTGATTCATACATAAATGAATAAAATAAATTAGATGGATCCAATTATATAAATTGAAAATTTAAGATACAAACAGTGCTGGAAGCATCCAAGGTTTGGTCTATTGTCTCGGGAGATGAGGCAAAGCCTGCTAATGCTGCCCAAGATTGGGAGAAGAGAGAAAACAAAGCCAAAGTGTTCCTCAGAATGTCTGTAAAAAACAACATAATTCCGCATATGGGAGATTGCAAAACGTCTAAGGAGACGCAGGACATCTTGAAAGGTTTGTACCAAACTGCTAATACAAACCAAGTTTTGTTTTTAAAAAGCAAATTTCTCTCAATCAAAATGGAGGAAAATGAAAATGTTACTAATTTCATTTCAAGAATCAAATATTTAAAAGATAAACTAGGTGACATAGGAGAAAAAGTCTCACCCATTGATCTAGTAACTGTCACATTAAATGGCATGCTAGAAGACTACCAAATGTTCATAACAGGTATTGCAGCTCGAGAGAATGCTCTGACATTTGAAGAACTTCCAGGTATTCTTCTACAAGAGGAGAAATGTAGAATCCATCTCACCAGAAAGCCTCCACATTCAGATTTGGCATTGATGGCAAAGGGTAAAGGAAAGCCTTGGGATCGCAACAAAGGAAAGCCTTGGGAATGCAACAAAGGAGGTAAACCTCAATATGCAAAAGAACATAAAGGTATGACATCTCCTCGGTCTCATACAAATCAGAGAAAGAGTGATTCATGTTATAATTGTGGAAAGGCTAGACATCATGCTAAGGATTGTTGGTATAAGCATAAACATGAGAACAAATATAGAAATCCGCGGCATAATAGTAATTTTGCTGAAAGGGGTGATAATGGTAATGATGAATTCCACAAATTATTCATATTAGATGCTGCTTTGTCAGCTGAGACAGATGATGTGCATGCATGGTATGTAGATTCTGGTGGATCGATCCACATATCTTGTAATAGAAACAACTTTGATAGTTATTGTGAGACTAATGATGGTGCTAACATTTACCTTGGTGATGATCGGTCACATCAAATCAAAGGTTATGGGGATATATATATTACATTACCAAATGGTAGCGTTAAACAAATACAAAATGTAATGCATGTACCTGGTATAAAGAAAAAAATAATTTATGTTTCCACCATAATAGATCAATACATGAAGGTAGATTTTGTAAAATCACATTGTCTTGTGAAGGATGTAAAAGACGATTATAAAGTGGTTGCTATAGGAGTCAGATTTGGAGGGCTATACAATCTCGATGTGACGATGAAAGGATATCAAGCTTTGGCTTAAAAAATGATGCCAACAAAGGTATTGTGGCATCATAGGTATGGACATCTAAACTATAATGATTTGTTGCTTCTTTAGAAACAAGGCATGGTGGAAGGACTTCTACTATTAAAGAATGAACATAGTGCATGTGATGGGTGTATTTTGGGAAAGCAACACAGAGAAGAGTTTCCTTCTCACATAGATAGAAGAAAGAGGGATATACTTGAACTTGTGCACACAGATGTCTATGGTCCCATGTAGACAAGGTCTATTGGAGGAGCATATTATTTTCTTATTTTCATTGATGATTGCACTAAATACACATGGGTGTATTTCATGAGAAAGAAAAGTGATGTTTTTTAATACTTTAAGGAGTTTAAAAATTTGGTTGAAAAGCAAACTGACAGGTACATCAAAATTCTCAGATTAGATGAAGGGGGAGAGTGCAGATCTAGGGATTTCGTCAAATACTGCAAAGCAAATGGAATTCTACACCAGTTCATGGTACCACACACTCCTCAGCAAAATGGATTGGCAGAAAGGAAAAACAGAGCCTTGGTTGAATGTGCACGAAGTATGCTTCAAGGTAAAAATTTCACTAATGGCTTTTGGGCTAAAGCTATTAGAACTGTTGTTTATCTTAAAAATAGAAGTCCTACTAAAAGCTTAGATCATAAAACTCCATTTGAAGCTTTTTATGGTTATAAGCCTGTTGTGAATCATTTGAGAATATTTGGAAGTAAAGCTTTTGCTCACATTCCCAAAGAGGATAGGAGAAAGCTTGATGCAAAATCCATCAAGTGTATTTTTATTGGTTACTATGATGAGAATAAAGCATATAAGATGTTTAATCCTAACATGCATAAAGTATTTCCAAGAAGAGATGTATTATTCCATGAAGATACATGTCATAAAGTAGATAGTCATAGTGAATGCCACATTCCTCATGACTATATTGTAGAAGATGAAGATGTAATACATGTACAGAAAGAGGATCAAGAGAAGGAACAAGAATAGGTACAGGGTCAGGATCAAGAAAAGGTTGAAAGAACTACACCTCAAAGTAGAAGAAGGGATTCTAGCACCAAGACTCCAAGGAGGACATCTCATCCGATTCATACACCTATCAAGTACAAAGATTATGCTTTGATGACTCAAGTAATGAACATTATATAACTTACAAATTATAAACAAGCTAAAGAACATAAAGTTTGGATGGATGCAATGAAAGAAGAATATGATTCAATAATTAAGAATGAAATATGGGAATTAATAGAGTTGCCTGAAAACAAAGTTCCAATTGGATGCAAATGGTTGTTTAAGTCAAAATTTAATGCTGATGGTAGTATAGATAAATATAAAGAAAGATTGGTTGCAAAAGGGTATTCACAAAAAGAGGGAATTGATTATGTAGATACTTTTGCACCTGTAGCTAAGTTAAACACCATTAGATTGATGATTGCATTAGCTACAAAACATAAATGGAACCTACATCAGTTAGATGTGAAGTTTTCTTTTCTGAATGGAGAATTAAAGGAGGAAGTATATCTTGTACAACCTGAAGGATTTGTTAAACAGGGACATGAACATTTGGTCTGCAAATTGAAAAAGGCTCTATATGGATTAAAACAGGCACCCATGTCATGGTATGAAAAGATAGACAATTTCTTTCTACAAAAAGGATTTGTGAAGAGTAAGAATGATCCAAATCTCTATATCAAGAAAGATGAAAAAGAACATATTGCTTTGATTTCTCTCTATGTTGATGATCTAATCATGACAGGAAATGCTTCTAAGCTAATTGATGAAATCAAAAAGAAGTTATCACAAGTTTTTGAAATGAAGGATCTAGGAGAACTACATTATTGTTTGGGTCTTGAAGTATGGAAAGAAGATGGAGTGACACTGGTTACACAAAGCAAATATACCAGGGAATTTCTTAAGAGATTTGATATGAATGAATGAAAGGTGATGTCTACTCAATTAGAACAGAATGTTAAGCTCTGTAGTGATGATGAGACCAAGGAAGTGGATGGAACTCTGTATCAACAACTGGTGGGAAGTTTGAATTATCTCACCATAACCAGGCCAGATATTGCCTACTCAGTCAACATCCTTAAACAGTTCATGGCTAAGCCTCATGAGAGTCACTGGAAAGAAGCAAAAAGAGTCCTTCGTTATTTGAAAGGAACTATTGATTTTGTTATTAAATATACTGATGAATTTGATGTTGAGTTGGCAGTTATTCTAATTCTGACTGGGCTGGAAATCTTAGTGACAGAAAGTCAACCATAGGTTATGCCTTTAGAATTGGTTCAGGGGTCGTATCATGGAGAAGTAAGAAACAACCAATTGTTTCTTTGTCTACAACTGAAGCTGAGTACAAAGCCTTGTGCAGTACTACATGTGAAGTTGTCTAGATGAGGAGACTTATTGAAGACATGGGAGAAGAACAAAAGGCACCCACAATTATCAATTGTGATAATCAAAGTTCAATCAAACTTGCTAATAACCCTATGTATCATACCAGAACTAAACATATTGAAATCCAGCATCATTTTGTCCGAGAAAAGATACAGTCAAAAGAGATTGACTTAATCTATTGTAACACAAATGAAAATATGGCTGATATTTTCACTAAGCCTCTTGGAAAGGAAAAATTTGAAATTTGTAGAGAGTTGCTAGGTGTGGTAGAAAATCCATTTCTCCATTAAGGGAGAGTGTTGGAATAATGTAGAAATTAGTATTTATGCAACTAAGTTGTTGTGAGTTGTTGTGTTCCTTTCAGATTTAGGGTTTGCTAGTGGTTTCAAATCCACCTTTGTAGGAGGTGAGTTCAAGGTTGTTGTAAGCACCTTTTTACTATATAAATGTAATTGATTGGCTTCAATAATTAATCAAGTGAGCTCTGCTCACGTATTTAGTTTGGTTCGTCATATGTTGTTTAATTATCTCTACCTTGAGGTTGAGGCTAAATAACAATTTCAATTTTAATTAAAAAACTACCCCCCTCATTTTCTCTTTTTACATATTCATCCCTTTTATAAAGAACGTCATTATATTTGATTTAACACTAATTTTGGTGCTACCACTTTCCCATTTAACCATTAGATACATTATTTATAAGAATGTGCAAATGAATAATGGAAATAACAATTTGTTTTCCTTTGGAATAATTATTCCCCATTTAACCTTTAGATATATTCTTTATGAGAGTGTGCAAATGAATAATTAAAAATAATAATTTCTTTTCCTTTAGAGTAATGATGAGCACAGCTCAACATTGTGCTACAAGTTTTCATCACTCATCATTTGGGCTCCACTTTTAATCCTTTGTGATGCATAGGTACTTCCTCATTTTATTCTCGTTACATCTACATTCATTTTAGGATTAGGATTTTAGGTTTTAGGTTTGACGTTGTCAAAGTTCTCACCTTTTATCTTTTATACGGTGAATTGCCTCGCTTCCATAAGCCGTGTTCTACTCAAACAATTAATTAATTTTACCTTGATTTCATTTGAACAATATTGTTGGATAATAATAAATTAAAGCGTATTTATACTTATACTTGAAATAATTCTTGTGTGTTTAGATTCTAACATCAAATGAATATACCTTCCAAGTTCCATGCTTAGATACATCTTTTGAATGAGATTTAAGTTTCAAAGTACTTACCTATATCATTTAAAAAATATTGAAAGATTATCGAAAGCGTTTAGCTTAAGCCACAATGAAAACAATGTATTCATTAAAATTTTCCGATTTACTTTATTCAAAAAATGTAAAACAATGCTATTCACTTCGTTATTACATCACATCAAATAATACCACTTATAAGGACAAAGACATATCGGGTTGTTTAAGTAGAATATAACTGAAATTTTAATGATAATTATTTTTTGGCCAAAAGATCGAGTCAAATTCAGGGAATTAAAATCCCATTCATGTGAGGGGAAATATCAATTTCAAAGTGATGCCATTGATGTCATTCAATGGTTATTATAAGGGAATTCCACTCACCTCTAAATTAAACTTTTAACTCCATGAAAACTTGAAAACTTCCAAAAATTAAGAGACAAATAAACTTTTAGCTAAAAAAAAATAACTTTAAATAGAAGGATAAGTAAAATACAAACTCTAAGAAATGTCTTAAGATAATCCTTATGCACTATACTAATTTCAAGAAACAAATAATAATAATAATAATTTATTTTTAAGGTTATAGCTAAGACAGACATCAAATTGGTGGAGGGGTCCAACGATTTTATTGGTAAAATCTATTGAGGTATACATACCCTACCCCCCTTTTGTTTTGGTCGACTTAAACACTATTTTGGAGTGACTTTCCAACTTTCACTCCGACTTTTGATTTGGATAAAAAATACTTTCTTTTTCTCACCATTGAAGAATATTTTCCACCTTTTTAATAAGAACACAAGTTAGAATTGCATTTTCAACTTTGATAAAAAAAATAAAAAAAAATTTAACACCGCGCATAATATTTTGAAAGGACGGTTTTGACTTAAAAGCTGAGTGGATTTCATTTTCAACTCCAATAAAAATGAAAAATTCATTAGGGTGTGCCATTTGAACATTATTTTTAAAACTTCCAATAAAAATTAAAAATTCATTAGGGTGTGCCATTTGAACGTTATTAGTCCCTTCTGTAGGCATAGAGGGACTATAGCGATCAATAATTCGTTGACTTCATATTAGTTTTTCCTTTGACCATAAATATTTGCATATTATCTATTGTTGGAATTAGGGAACTGAAAACATTGATTTTTATATAATAAAAAGTACCATATTTGTCATGATTTGATTGGACAACGGAATGGAGGTCTTATTGTCAGCTTTGCTATTCCCAATGTTATATATGTTGGCATATCCAAAGTATTTGATCGTATATGGTCTTTTTGAATCATATATTTTCTTATGCATTGGTCGAAGGTGGATTAATGTTAGCATTAGTTCAGATGTTTGGTTTAGCATTTTATGCTAGGTAAATTTATGGAAATGTTTGATATGTTGGTATATCAAAAGTTTGGCCTTCGAATACATTCTCTACTATTCAAACTATTGTTACATAAATTGTAATAATTTTTTTGGATACGTCATAGATTTGCCACATTGCATTTTTTTTCTGAAATGTTTACAGAGCATTTCTGACAGACTTAAATGTTTATCTAACAGTCTTGGCAGCGTTGAATGTTTACTTAGCAGGCTTGTTAAAATACATTTTCTTCCGTTTTATTTATTTATATGTTGCAGCGCCATTGCTTGTTCACTGTTCCATGCTTGTTCTTTTCATCTCCACTGATTTCTTAATTTCTTGTTGTTGTTGTTCTTGTTTGGTTGTTCATGTTGTTGCAGTTTTCACATTTGGGGTTATGCAACCGTGATTGGAACTACGTCATTCCTGGTGGGATGGTTGTTTCTTGTTTGTTTGTTCGTTATGTGTTGTTTCTTGTTTTTTTATTCGACTTTGTAGGGTTCAGGTCCTACGGTTGCAACTAGGCCTTTTGGTGCTTCTTAATTGGGTTGTTATTGTTTGCGTAGGTTTTGCAATGTTGGGATGTTTCATCTACAGTTGGATCTGTTGTTACATTCTTTTGCAGTTGACTCTCCATAAAATACTATTAAGATAAAATAACATACAAAAAAATTTGCAGTCGATGTAAATTGCATCTCTTATGTGTTGAAGCAGAGTTTGTCGGCCTCAAACTATATTTCATAGCTGGTGATGTTTTTTCCATGGTTTATGTCTTACTATGGTTTCATAGTTATGAGAGTAAGTTTAGTTGTGTGAGCAATATAGTTGTTCTCTCCCTTTTTTTCCCTCTTGTAAACTGTGTTTATGGTTCTATAGTTTCTCACGTTTCTGTGGTCATTCCGACTGACTTCCATTCGATTGCATAATTAACCTGTTTTATGGACGCAACTTCATGGATAGGTGCTATCGAACTATGACAACTTGTGTTCGACGTATACATCTTGCACCCAGAACTTCTGTGCTCTACAATTTGACCCCACACTCCTCTAAGTCGCAATTGTGCCTCTGCCTATGATGAGTTTGTCTATCCTACCTACCTTTCCATACTTAGTCAAGTTTTCAAAGTTTGGCAGGTTGACGCGTTTCTGGGTTCAGAAAATTGAAAATAATTTGTCATTCCCGTCCATCCCTGCTACCTTCCGCCCTTCCCAATAGACATTAATTATGATTTGAAAAGTCACAACCGGCTAGACAGGTTCGAAAAGATTGGCTTTAATAAGAGGAAATCTCGAGGACATCTCCCATTAAAATGAATAGATAGGCGAATATTATGGGATCTAGTAATTTCTTTTGCCTGCATTTTGAATTTGCCAAAAAATAAAAAATTTAAAAAATGGCTCTTTTGGTTTTCTTAAAGGCTTCGTCATAGTGCATGAACGTGTCACCCACAGAGGCCTTGACGTCATGTCCCTCTTTAATATTGTGCATATCTTAGATGTCAGATTTGAGAATTTGATCAGATATGGGAATGTTAATACATGCTATTAGTCAATATTCAGCATACATATTCGAAAAGATTGGCATTAATAAGCGAAAATATCGAGAACATATGTCATTAAAATGAATTAACACAAAAGGTACGGAATATCATCCAATGTTTCTTTTAAATACTTGTTTCCATTTCTCTCTATCATCAAAGAGTTGCGCTTTAGCATGCCTTCGTTCGAATGGTCCTGGTCATGGACATGTACGATAACTTAGAGATGGGATTGAGGCCCAGATGAAAGAAGAGAGACTGGTCTTATGTGATGTGAGCTTTGAATAAAAAAAAAACTTTGTTATCCAACATAAACTAACAGATGAGGAAACAAAAATAACAAGTATCTTATGGTTGGTGTTCTCCCATATTTGATGCTTTGGTTGGTTGAAAAGGCTACCTAGAGATTTGTTTGTTGAAATTTTTTGTTTTCTTGCTGGGAGTTGTAATGGATTTTCAGGTCACGTGTAAAATACTTCTTCATTGAAGTATATAGTTTCTTCCAATAACACAAGTTTGGAAAGTGTATCAATTTCTGCAGATCGCACAAGAATTTATCTTCCTCAGGGGCATTGCACTTACCGTGGCTTGCAAAATGGTCTGTGATGTTCGTAAACGATGTAGAATATTACACCATTTGCAAATGTAACCAGAGGCAGGTAACCGAAACTATATGGGTGGATAAAATGACATATTATCACTACAAAAGTTTCTATTTCAAATTTTGTTGAGCTACTTCTGGGTGTGGTAACCGACTTCATAGAAATCCATGTTCTTTGTCAAAGTTTGTTCAGTTTCCTCTAGATGTAGTTGCAAACTCCACACATTTGGCATCACCTTCGAACATTCCAGACCTTTCTCTGGGCCGCCATATTTTCCACTGCTATGAGAAAAGATATATTCTGATGCGATCTACAACATTTGATACACTTGCCAGATCTGTGTTGATTCATTCTGCAACATTTGATACACTTTCCAGACCTGTGCTGTCCGAAGAAGCCATGTACTTCAACATAATAACATTTTGTAGATGGATTGCATGTTCCTTCCAATTTACTATAATAAAACAAAGAAGTTCAACATACAAATCTCTAGGCAGGCTTTTCAACCAAATAAATGATCGAATACAGGGAGAATAGTAGTCATAACATACTTGAATTTTTTTTCCATCCCATAGATAATGTCACATAAAACGACTCCCTCGACTTTGAATTTGGACTGGATCACGTTTCTAAGTTGTCTCATATGTCAATGGTCAGGAACATTGCAAGGAAAGCACCTTTAATCCCAAGTTTTCGACGACAGAGGGAAATTAATACTTGACAAACAATGGAATGTTGAATAACTAGCCATTGCAAGCATGCCATATCTGGAAGAGACAAGCTATTCAAAAAACCGGGATAGATCTAGTTGGCAGCACCAATTAAGTCCAAGACCAGAAATTGATATTCAACTCGTTTTTTACAAATATTTTCAATGTACATATTTTTTCTGTTCGACGGTAGGCCAAATCGCAATCATTGTGGTAAATAATCTCAGCTGTATTTTTTAACCCATATTATTTGAATATAGAATCATTGCATTTTTATTTTTTTTAAGTATTTTCCAATCTCTGGTATTGCTTTTCATTTTATTTTGTACCTTTTTTCCCTGTGTGTCGTTAAACATGGAAGACAAGCTTTTATTTCTTCTAATCACTACTTCAATTTAAATAAAAGGCTACTATGTTTGTTGCTTACATTTTACATTGAAGAATGATTTTTCATAGGCCATACTTGTGTGGCGCGGGCCCTATAATTAAAGAAAGAAATTGGAGGACCTGGCTTGCTTTCATTCTTTAGGTCCTGTAAATAGAATGAATTAATGGCTTACAAAAAGGCAACTCAAGTGTTGACGCAATGTTCATGTTCAATATCTTGCATATATTACATCTTCTTCTATTTGAATAAATATGAAAACATCCTCTTGGGAAAAACTTAGCCAATTATCTGGCCACCAGGTCTTGGGTTTGCGGTATTGAACAACTATGTTCCCTATTACGTCATATACATATTGCAACCAAAGAGCTTCTGTGATCTTCAATTTATGCTTCAACTAGTGATAACCCACCAAGGGTTCGAAAAGATTCACATTAATAAAGGAATGGCTGAAGCTTCCTTAATTACTTAAATCACACCAAATTTTCATTACATTTAATTTAATTTAGATATTAATGTTTATGGAGAGTCGACGTTTTCTCATGTCATTGCAAGGAATACAATATGAATAGATGATAAGGAGTTTATCTCGTTGAAACCACAATGCAAATTCATGTTTCTTGTTGCGTTATATACATCTTGTAGTCAAAACGTTTGTGGTTTCAACGAAATTTGTGAACCCAAGAGCATCCTGCAAATTGGGAGATCATTTGCATTTGAAATAGAAACAATCCATTGATATATATTACTATGGATACTATTCAATTAAATGTCAAAACTTTCTCCAATAATACATATTAGTATGAATACTATTAAAATAGATATCAAACCTTTCTCTTGGGAAATACTTAGCCAATTATCTGGTCACCAGGACGCGGGTTGGTGGTTTCCAACACTTATGTCCCCCGTTCCTTTATATACATCTTGCAGCCAAAGAACTTTAGTGATTTGCAGTTTATGCTTTTACTAGTAAGAACCCACCAGGGGTTCGAAAACATTGCCACTAATAAATTAAAAAAAAAGGTTTTTCAACTGTCAGATACTTATCCCTTATCTCGTTTTCTCTTTTTGGTTTTATACTTAGTCATATTTCTATGATCGGTGGTTGTAGGGTTCGCGGGATGACATATATTCATCTCCATATCTATATTTACATGGTGAATCTGACCGACCATTGTTCCTATGCATACTTAGTCAATTGTATGGTCGCGGTTGCTGGGCTGGCGCATACAAACTCGCCTATTCTTCTTCCTCCCTATTATTGTTTTCTGGATATATACTTAGTCACCTTTCTATGATATCTAATTCCAGGGTTGGCAGGATGACATGTCTTCATCTCCATCTATATCCTCACATGAAAAATCTGACTGACCGTTGTTCCTTTCCATACTTAGCCAATTTTATGGTCATCGTTGCTGGATTGGTGCTTACAAACTCGATTGTTTATTGTTTTGTTATATACATATTGAACTCAAAAAATTCATGATCTAAAATTCCACCACGGGTTCCTCGTATACATTAGCTTTGTTCAAAGTATCTATCATTGTCTTCCATCCCCACCAATTTTCCATCCTTCCTGATATACATTAACTATGATCTTACTAGTGAAAACTGGACACACTGGTATGAAAGAATTGGCACTCGTTGCTATGCTATATACAAATTGACAACCAGACTCCAACATCATCCCCTCTTCCATGTTACACATTATGTATTGAAATGTTCTGAACTATACAATTTGGTCGTTGGGGCCTTGCGTCCTCTAGAGAAACCTTGTGACCGTGTTTAGGATCCTCATGTTAGCGGATTGATGAAAAATCCAACTCCTAGTCATTGTTTCCTGTTTTTCCTATCCTCATACTTATTTCCAGCTATGCAACACCAAAGGTTTAATACTAGAATGACATCATGCAAAAAGTGTAAAAAATCGTCATTAATAAGAAAAAGTCGGGACAACCAACCATCCCTAGATAACTTGTCCAGAAACATGCAAAGAAGATCTTTCTTAGCGGAAGAGGGTCCTAGCGAACATTTCAATGTTCCATACTTGCACACTTTTTCCATTGCGGATTACCATATCGACGACCTCAAAATTGTGTTTCTAATTTTTGGTGAGTTGCAAAGAGCACCAAGAGTTCCAAAATATACAATTTGTGCACAGGAATGTAT
>SNQJ01S0004775.1:114049-151462 GCA_010110895.2 Picea sitchensis
CGGCCTCATGGATTCACAAATTGGCAACTCTTTATCTATATATTCACACCATGAGCCCAAACAACCGCAGTCCCTTTCGATACTTAGCCAATTATGTAATCACCGTGTCCCAAATTTGCGATATCCAACACATATGTCCCCTGTTCCCTCATATACATCTTGCACCCAAAGAACTTCCGTGGTCTGCAATTTTTGCCTTTACTGGTGAGAACTCAGCAGGGGTTTGAAAGGATTTGCATTAATAAGAAAACAATAGATGTTCTTCTCTGAGATACTTAGTGTTTTTTCCATTGTCTTCTTCCCATGTAGTATCTCTTTCTAGTTGTATACTTAGTCACCTTTCTATGATCATGGGTTCCAACATTGGCGTCTTGACATATCTTCATCTCCATCTATATCCTCACATCAGAAATTTGACCGATCGCTGTTCCTTTTCATACTTAGTCAATTTTATGCCCACGATTGTCGAGTTGGTTCTTTCGAACTCTACTGCTTCTTGTTTTGTGATATACATTTTCCACTCAAAATTTCCGTGATCTACAATACCATCGCGGACTCCGTCCTTTTTCCCTTTTTTTCTTCTCGTGTATTATGGGACTATACAGTATGGACATGAGATTTTATAGAGCATGTACGGAGTTTGCATTCCATACGTAGCCACTTTTTGGATCGCAGGTTCTCGAGTAGGTGGGCTCAAAATTTTCCTCCATTGTTTCGTGCCCTGCAAATAGCACCCATAATTCTGCGATACACAAATTGAATGCAGAATTCCCAGAATTCCAAATTCCATATGAATCCGACCGACCACTGTTCCTTTTCATACTTAGTCAATTTTATGCCCACAATTGTCAGGTTGGCTCTTTCGAACTCTGCTACTTCTTGTTCCGTGATACACATTTTCCACTCAAAATTTCCGTGATCTACAATTCCACCGTGGACTCCTTCGTCCTTCTTCCCTTTTTTTCTTCTCATGTTTTATGGGACTATAGAGTATGAACATGAGATTTTATAGAGCATGTACGTACTCCGCATTCCCTACGTAGCCACTTTTTGGATCGTGGGTTCTCGGGTGGGTGGGCTCAAAATTGGCCCTTCATTGTTCATTCCATAATGTCTTTTATCTTTTATGGATCAAACTCAATACCATCTTTGGATATTACGTGCCCTAAGTACTGTATCTTTCTTTGCTAGAAGTCACATTTATCAAACTTAGCATACAATTTATGTTTCCTTAAAGTCCGCAATACTATTTTCAAATGTTCTTCATGTTCTTCTTATGTTTTTGAGTAAATTGTCTGAACCCTTTGCTTGGTGGTTTTTTTTTTGGAACAATATGAGATAGACCCATAGCCTTATCTCGATCTAAGGTTCCAGGAGGCATCATGAATCATGAGCCCTGGGCGAGTCTGATAAAGAATGTAGTCAAACATTTTTTCAGAAAAATCTTCAGACCTAGTGGTAGTCCATGAAGACTTCTTGTATTAGCTTCAGTATGTTTATTTCGCATTGAAATTCGTCTTAAATAGAAAATAACTATTGATCCAACCCAATACCCCTGGATGGATTACTAGTGTTTAAAGGTTAATGTTTTACCTCTGTAACATTTCTCTGCATACTTCTTTCTTTAACCTAATTATTTCTCTGATAATATAGGTTAATTCGTGAGGGTTGTTACCTCTTCCATCATTAATTTTCCATGTGTGTAAAAGAAACTGGGTTTTATTTTGTGAATTGTTTATTTAAGCTAGGGTTTTTACCCTCACGACCATGAAATTCCTTCATACCTAAACAAGGATTTTCCCGAAGTCCAAGTTTATGTTTATAATTCGCCCATAGCCTATACTATGATCGATCTATTTATGTAAGGGAGAAAATGAATTTTTGTTTCTTATGTTTTGTCAAAACATGTGTTTCCCTTAAAGATTATAATACTGCGTTTTCCTCTATAAATATATTCTTTGTATTTAGATATTTAAGATTTATTTAGAGAATAGGTACAGGGACACTGTAACGACAAAGATTTTATTTATCATCATTCTTTTATTTAAATTGCTTATGTAAAGATTATAAATGGATGCGAGAATTAATGATGGGATCCTTCTTTGCCAGGGTACCCACCAACTGGTTACGGGTCCACTCCTCCTCCTCTCTGGATCGTGGATATATTTCCTCATAAGTAACAAAGGATATTTGATTTCATCGTGCCCAAAGATAAGTTATGTCCTTGATTTATTTTTATTTCATAAGAATTTAATTTCTAGTGGAGTTACTAAACCCTCGCTTTAATTCTCTTGCAGGTTGGGAACATTGGTGTGCTCGGGTGAAGGAATTATTTTACCATAAAAGGTATTCGATTTCCATGTCCTTCTTTGACCGACCTAAGCACGTCCTTAGAGCTCTGTTTACAGTACAATAGGTTGCGGAGTTTTTTTTTTTTGGTCATTAATACTCCAGCTGTAATGTTTGAACGATGATCGATTGAATACAATGGTTAATTTTCTAAGAAACTTTGAAGTCTACTGTATCACTATATTTCTGTAGTAATAAAGAATGTATTCAAACCTTTATTCTTTCTATCTATTCTCTGCATTTTTTGTCTATGTACAGATTTGAATAGCAATTCAAAAATATATATATTCAATGGACAATAGGCACATAAACATAGATATATTGATATAGATTTTATGTGCAGAATAAAATGAATACAAAAAAAAAATATGCTTAACACAGAATAATAGATATACAGTAAAATTGGTTTCTATTCAATAAGGAAATAAGTTGAAACTGTAAAATGCAACAGAAAACAAGCTTTCTAGAATGGTGGAAGCTTATCTCTCAGAAGAGATGTGATGGTTGCGCTCATTCATGAGAAGATGATTACAATGAGGCTCTCAAGGCATTTTTTACAATAAAAAAGGAATGTAAAAAACCCTAGACATCCAAAAACCTAAACCTAGGAGATGAAGCGCCAAAATTCATATGGGCCCCATTTGGTTAAGTTAGTACATCAACTTCTCGACGTCATAACATTGCATAAGATCTTTGTTTTAGGCGAACAATATCCCATTGGAAAGGTATATACGAGGAATACACATGCTGGCTGTGGAGAGCCCTAAAATCGTTGTTTAGGGCCTCAAAACAGCCCTGGAAGTTAGGGACATGAAAACTAGGAAAAAAACTATTGAACTGGAAAACTGCCAAAATTTGCTAGTTGGAATAGGTGGGAGGCCACCGACATCCATCTAGATCAATCCTACCCTATTATTTAGAAATGGTCTCCATTACGTTGAGTTCCACCATTATATGAGGAAATTTCTATTGAATTTGGCCCCAGGTGAGCCACTTGCCTTGGTGTATGAGTTGCCCTGCTTTGACAACTCGATAAAGGTGGATCCTTTGATGGCGAGTGCCCTTGACATATTTTTCCACAATTTGATCACTATATGCCTTTTGTATGCAGTTGGGGTTGATGTTTGTTGGTGTCATCTATTCTTATATCTCTGAGGTGTCCAATAATGGTGGGAAATAAGGTCGAAGGAGATCTGCGTTGAACACTGGGTGCAGGCCAAGCGAAGAAGGAATGTTGAGCTCAAAAGAATTATCACCCACAACATTGGTTATGTTGTACGACCCATAATAGAGTGGGTGAAGCTTTCGATGGGGTCCGGTAAGGCGTTCTTTCTGCAAATGAAACCAAACTTTGTTTTCCACCTGAAACTTATGTGGCACCCGATGTTGATCATGGCGCTTCTTGTACTTGTCATTGGAATTCTATAGGATATCTTGAACCTGTTGACTGATGTGATGGATTCTCTCAATGAACTAGGTTGCTTTGTCAGCTTCAGTTGGAGCAGGATATGAGTCAGATGAGGTGATCACAAGGGGTAGTGAAACATCTATGGAACCCAATGGTTGGAATCCTAACCCCACCTGAAAGGCGTTTTGGTCAGTTGAGCTATGCAAGGCTCAATTGTAGCTATGTTGGACATATGGAAGACTCTCATCCCATGTGCGAGGGTGCTTGGAATTATACATGCATACGTTATGACTGATCATTCGATTTACAATTTCAGTTTGGCCATCTGTCTGGGGGTGGAAGGTCGTGGATTTGTTGAGATTAGTGTCCAGTAGTGACTAGAGGCTTGATAAAAATGTGCTGAGAAATCAACTGTACCGATCTGAGAAAATGGTTTGTGGGATTCAAAAATGTACCTAGACTTGTTTAAAGAAGAGCTTGGTAGTGGCCTCTATTGTGATTCTCTTATTACAGGCACCAAGAATCACCATCTTAGAAAAGTGATCAACAACCATAAAAACACAGTCATTTCCCCTTTTGGTGGACGGGAGGCCCAACATGTAGTCCATGGAGATGGATTCCCATGGCCTGTCGGGAGTAGGAAGAGGGGTGTATAAGCCTTGTTTCTTAGTGGTTATTTTGGCAATAGCATAGGAAGTGCAGGACTCGATATACTTCCTGACCTCCTGTCAAAGTTTCGACTAGTAGAAATGTTTCTGCAACATTTCCAGTGTATTTTCGATGATGAAGTGTCCTTCCACCCAATCGTAGTGGAATTCCTAGATATTCTTTGCTCGCTCACTTGATGGAACACAGATATGGCCCAAACGGCACAACAGCCCATCCTGAAGATGGAAATTAGCAAAAATTGATTTTGTGCCCAACATTTGGTAGGTGGTGGAGAAGTCCAAGTCTGTCTCATAGAGTTGGGGTCATCCCTATGTCTCATGGACATAAGAGTCTAGAACCGTGGTGAGTGTTATGACTAGCAGTCTTCTAAGGAAATCAACGATGTGGTTGGTGCTTCCTATTTTATACTTGATGTTGAGGTGGAATTGCTGCAAGTATGTGGACCACTTCTGATGGTGGTCATTCTGCAATTTTCCTTGTGTGTGCATGAATTAAAGTGGCTTATGATCGATGCGGATGACAGTCTCCTTCCAAAGAATGTACTCTCTCCATTGCTGACATGATTTCATAATGGAGTACATTTCTTTCTCGTAAGTAGGGTACTTGCGAACAACATCTGATATAATCTCACTACAATAGGCCACGGGGTGGCCATGCTGAGTGAGAATGATTCCCACAACATATTCTGAAGCATATGTCTCAATCTCAAAGCGTTTCTACAAGTCTAGTAGTGAAAGTACCAGGGCTGAGCACAAGCGCTTCTTAAAATCATCGAGCTCTTTTGGTTGGGACTGACCCCACAAAAAATTTTCCTTACCACCACCCCTGGTTACTTGGCTGAGGGCCCATGCAATATGGGAAAATCCCAGCATAAACCTATGGTAGAAATTGGCAAGGCCCAAGAAGCTCCAAAGCTCAGTGAGTGTGGTTAGGGTAGCCAGTCATAAATGACTTGGATATTGGTTGGATCCACATGTAAACCATGTTGATCAATGATGTAGCCCAGGTAATGGACCCTTTCCATGACAAAGGAGAATTTTTCCAAGTTGGTGTTTCCGCAGGGTGTGCAAAACCTGTTGAATATGCTACAAGTGTTCTGCCCAAGTCTTGTTGTAAATGAGAATTTCATATAGATACACCAGTACAAAATTATTGGTGAATGGTCGCAAGATATCCTTCATCATACTCATGAAAGTGGCTAGAGAATTTGTCAATCCAAAGGGCATCACCAACCATTCTAAAAGACCTTTATTTGACTTGAAGTAAGTCTTCCATACATTTGTATGTTCTATCGGGACTTGGTGGTAGCCAGAATTCAGACAAATATTACTGAAGTATTTGGCCCCTGTGAGATGATCAAGGAGGTCTTCGATTCAGGGAATCTGGTACTGATTTCTGACTGCGATTTTATATAGGGCCCGGTAATCAATGCAGAGTCTACAGGTTCTATATTTCTTTTGTACCAGCATGATTGGGCTCCCACAAGGTGATGATTTGGGATGGATGTAACCCTTGTGGCACAGTTCTTGGATCTACTGCTTGATCTCCTCATTATCTTACAGAGAGAGGTGGTATATTGTTCCATTTGGCAATGGTGCATCGGGGGTTAGATCGATGTGGTGCTTGCCCTGATAGTGCAAAGGTACCCCGGTGGTGAGGAGAAGATATCCAAGTATGCTTCCATGACCTTATCCACTTGCTTTTTCTATGTGGAGAGGTCGGTCGTGGGACCCTGGATGTGGATGCAATCTTTCACTCATTCTGAGAGTGAATCATGAAGAAGAAAAACTTCCCCATCTAAGAGATGACCTTCCTACATTGCTTGGCAAAGATCAAGGAAATAGAACTAGGTGGGACTACCTCCCGTGTCTTGTACAATTTCTTATTCAAAGTAATAATAACACTGCGAGGCCTAGAATCATATACAATATGGTGTTTCCATAAATATGGTTGGACCAAAAAAAAACATTACAAACTTAGAGAGGGGAAAAATCACAGAATACCTCGTCTTTGAAGGGATTTATGCCTTATGATAGGTGGCATTGTTGGTTGTTGCAGATGTCGCTTCCTTGGCAAAGCCATCTGATGGTGTAGGGATGTGGGTGCAGCATTGTCAGCAGGGCGAGTTGCTTCAAAAAATCTATTGAGATGAGGTTCTTCTGGCTACCTCTATCAACGACAAATTTCATCGGGGTACCCTTCACCCACATATGTGAATGAAAAATGTGCTCTCCTTCCTCTATCTCATCTGGGTCACTAGGATAGATCTTGGTGGTAGTAATGGTAGAAATGGGTTATGCATCAATGATCTATCTCCCCCTTTTTGGTTCTGACTCAGAGTTAGAAACTGCATCTGATTCAGAGGCTTTCACTTCAGCCATTAGCGTCTACTTTGAGCGACAATCAACCATGTTATTCCAGGAAATCTTATGGAAATCACACCACTTCCTCATATATTTCTTTGTCTTTCCGGTGTCCTTCTTTAATTACAACCTAGACTGGTTGTCTTGAGGTGGTATGTATTTTCACCGTCCTTTGTTTTGTAGCTTCAAGCTGCCCTTTCCTAGATTTTGTTGCGAGGGGTTCCCAGGACCAAATTTACGTGTCTTTTGTTTGACCTTATGCTTGATTTTGATGACATATCGATATGCTGCGCCCAAGGATTAGATGTCCAGAAACTCCATTTTGGCCCGAATGTATCTATGTAGACCTCTGCGATACTTGAGCAACAATGTCGCTCATAATATTTGATACCCAGCATGGTGCACAAGGTATGGAAGATATTTGTGAACTCGGGCACTGCTTGGTCTCTTTCCTGTCGCAGTGTGGTCCATTTTGTATACAGGTCGTCATAACTTCCAACAGGGTAGTATTGTTCCTTAATAACATCCCTGAAGGACTCCTAGGTGACCATGACTATAAATAATTAGGGTTCCTTTGCTTCCTTCTGCTCACAGAAAGTTTCCCACCAATATATGACATGGGGAATGACTTTGAGGAGCACAAAAGTAATATTTTCTCTATTCAAGAAGTTATGGACAGAGAAATACCCTTCTAGCATATTAAACCATTTGTCTACAACATCTACATCTATCTAACCTTAAAATATAGGAATATCGAAGTTGATTTGTACCTTTAAGGGGATTGCGCCTTCGTTTGAGGAAGATGCCTCACGTGTTGGTAGTCCCTGAAGGATTTGCGCAAAACTATCCATCATCTCATTCCTCTATTGTGTGAGGGCTTCCTCGAGAATTTTTTTTAATGGATCTCTTATCCCATTTTCTTTCTTTTCTCCCACCATGAGAGGTCACTTGGGCCTACAAGAGATGTTTTCCTCTAGAGAAATAATCTCGAGACCCAATTCTTTGTACCCTGACCTTATTAGGGACATGCATTAAGAATAACAAGGAGAAGAATGCTCTAATACCACTGATCCAGATTTTATGAGCATAACGAAATGAATACATATTATTATCAAAACATTCTTAACAAAGAATAACAGATATAAAATAAAATTGATTTCTATGCAATAAGGAAATAAGCTAAAACTGTAAAATGCAGTGGAAAACAAGCTTGCTAGAATGGTGGCATCTTATCTTTGAGAAGAGATGTGACGACTGTGCTCATTCACCAGAAGATGATTTCAGTGAAGCTATCAAGGCCTTTTTTACAATAAAATAGGAATGTAAAAAACCCTAGACATCCAAACACCTAACCCTAGGAAATGAAGCGCCAAAAGTCATGCGGGCCCCGTTTGGGTAAGTTAGTACATCAACTTCTCAGGGTTGTAACTTTTGCATACGATATCGGTTTTAGGCACACAATAGCCTGTTTCAAAGGTACATCTAAGGAATACACATTTTTATTGTGACAATCCCTAAAAACATTGTTTAGGGTCTCAAAACGGCTAAAGAAGTAAGGGACCCAAAAACTAGGAAAAAACTACCGAACTGGAAAACTGCTAAGACAATCCCTAAAAATGATGTTTAGAGCCTCAAAACGACCCCATAAGTTTGGGACCTGAAAAACTTCTAAGGTGGAAAATTGTTTTTTGATCCATTGGAATAGGTGGGAGGCCAACGACATACATATGGATCAATACTATATTTATTTATTCATGATATTATATATATATATATATATATATATATATATATATATATATATATATATATATATATATATATATATATTCATGTCTAATAGGCTCATAAACATAGATCTACTATTTCTTTATGTATGAGTGCACACACGCTACAGCACGCTGCACACACACACACACACACACACACACACACACACACACACACACACACACACACACATTTAAGGATATGTGTACAACCATCATATTTCAAATAAAACATATTTCCAGTATCATTTAACTATGATAAGCCATAGTATAACATGGTTATATAGTCCCTTAAGAACTGATTTCACTTATGTATACATAGTCAACATATTCCTAACAAATAAAAGAAGCATAAATATAATATTGACAAAGGAATACAAGATGAGATACATATATGAAAACTGATGCTGGAACACAAATGGAACAACAACGTTCCACCTAACTGTAGAATAGAACAAGCAACATCACTTGTCCTGCTGACCCACTAGCTTGACTAGTAGTCCATAAGGGAAAACTGAATGATCCTCCTTAGCTATAGTGACCATGCACATATCAAAAAATAATTTTCTTCACACTAATAGTGTTCATAAGAAACGATTTTCCATTCCCAACATACTAAGCAATGTCCTTCCTCCCACATATGTTGTAAATATATACATTCTTGTGCCTAGGTCTTTCATTCCCTCCTTAGGAAAATTCACAGATTTACAAATCCCTGATTTTTAGGGGATGATAGTGGTCAAATTCAACTTCTTCCACTTGTAAAAATCATCCTTGATGTGACTCAAACCTGTTCCCCACTCATGGAGTCATGGTCAACTATTTTTAACCTGGTTGTTCCACTTGTCTTCCAACATTAAATTTATTAAAAAAATTGTCTCATACATGTGTCCAATAAATGAGGACAGTTGGAAAAGTCAAATATTTTCCCAACAGTCATTAAATAACTAATTACATAAACCAAAACTCCAAATTCAGATTTTCCATAATTTTCAAATAATTTCCAAATTTGAATTTTCCAGAAACATAAATTTATTTTAAAAATTCAACATAGAATTTAATTGTCTAAAATTTGAAGATATTACAGAGAGACATGCAGATTTAAAGTGACGAAGATGAAAAATATGAGTTTGCATCGATGTGGATGAAAATTTCATTATCTTTTCAGTGTTTCAAGGTAAATGCTCTGCATGTTTTCTAGCTTTTAACTTTCATTGTTATTGACATAAAATGACAACTACTTTTAGTGTATAACTTGTTGGTGTACATCAAAATATAAAACATGTATTTATTTTAGTGTGTAACTTATTGTTGTCCGTAAAAACTCAAAACTTGTATTTCTTTTAGTGTTGTAATCTCATGTATCTGTATACATGATCTATGTGGAGAAAACAATGCTTAAGATGTTTAGTTTTCATAATCTTCACAATGTAGGTGGAACAATGGTTCAAGGAAAGTAGATTCAAATAATTGTCAACACTATCAGAAGCTTACTGATAAAATTCTTGTAAATTTACTTTTGATTGACTACATAGTATGATAATGGTCAAATGGATTTGTTGAAATGGATCATTGGTAGGAAATGCCAATTGGTTTCCACAAGATGAATTATTTGGCTCATATATTATTTTTTTCAGATGTACCAAGCTATCTTTAGTTCAATATACCTTCTTCATTGATCTGAAATAGGGGGATGACTTGTTTTTCTATGCAAGCACCCTCTACTCCATTAAAATAAACTTCAGGACCTTGCTCAATGTCTTAGTTGTGCAAGGGGATTTATGTGTCAAGTTTAGGCCCCTTTTAGGTGTTTAAGTGTGAGGTTTTTAAAGGTTAAATATGTTGTTTAAAGAGTACAAAAACAAGCATAAATTGCAACAAATAATAACCAACAAACTAACAACAACAACAACAACATGATAAAGGAGTTCACCCCCAACTCGGATACATCTCCTTGAGCCTCCATCAATGGACTAGGCTCTCTGGGATTAGTTTTTCTAATTTCTTTTACAAGTTGTTTCTCAATTCCAATGGATTTACTGACTATACCATTGGGTTCAGAATACATAAAAACCCCAAAAAATGATTGTTAGATCTCTAAAAACAGACCATGGCTCCTGGGCATGACCTCTTCTACCAGTGGCCCTAAGCTTCCCTGAGATTCCTTATGGCCAAAACAAATGTAAAAGTCTTCAAATGTCTCTGAAACCTGCTCCAATGAGTTCATATCATATCAATTATCCAAGAATGACTATCCAACCACTGAAAATGGACTTTGGCTCCCCTCGACATAGCCTCCTGCACTGGCGACCCTGGGCTCCTTGGAGCTCTTTAGAACTTCCCTATAGCAAAACCTGCAATAGAAGTCTCCAAATTCCTTTGAAACCTGTACCAATGGCTTCAGAAAATTCAAAAACCCCTAACTGGGCTCTTTCTGCACCTGGTTTGGCCAAAAAACGAAGAAGATAAACCTCCTGCAAGGTTTCTCCTTCTAGCTTGTTGTCTATGGTTCACCAAATCGCACCTTTGTGTGAGTAACCTAGCTTCTGGGTGTTTCCCATGCCTAAACCCAGCACACACGCTTGTTTCCACAAATCACATGAATTTTTCCCACCGTTAGGGAACTTAGCACCCAATCTACGGAGTTATTGGACGCGTGGTCCATATGACCATGTCCCCGTGCAATATTTGGCACCCGTTGCAGCTATGTTTGTGGTCATGACAAGTGTTGACACGATGGGGGAGAACCATTTGAAGTTTGTTTGAATCCCATGTGAGCTCCGTGTGGCATGGTCTTATGGGAGTTGTATACGACCGAGGCTAGGGCTAAGCCCTAGCCCATACCCCGTGCAAACTATACACATATGTTAGTTTAAATATAATAAAATTCATAATATGGTAATAACCATAGCACGAGCGGGCTGGTATCCAAACCCTTTCCAAAACACTTTCCACTGTGGGGGAGGTCCGGGGTTCGATCCCCGCAAACTCCAACATACTTTTACACCAAATCAAGGTGCCACATGGAAGCCCATGCCTGGGTCACGTGGCACCATAAAACTTGCCAAAAAATTGCCACGTGTATTAAATTCATTCACCCATGTGTCTGCAACTCAACTTCCAAATCAACACCTCCAACTTAGTTTCCACATGTGGGTGTGTACCCTGCCACGTCAGCCTATATGAACTGTGCAGACTGTACAGTCAACAAAATTTTTCTTGTTTGGAAAAATGAACAGAACGCAATATCACACTCATCCGATGTCTGTTGGAACTCATTCGAGTTGAGTTGGGTTCATGAGGATGAGGCCTACACAACTGTTTGTTTTGAAATGATTCCAAGCACTTTTATTTTTGGGCTAATTTTTTACCCTTGGTCCAGATTTTGATCATTCATCTAGTCCCATTCACTAATTTGGTCACCTGGGGAAATCACTGAAATATCAATTTTGATTTATATTACAGTGCAGTGAACACGCATTATAGGCTTCCTCAAAGGTGAACTCATCCATGTATGGGGAGTAATAACACAATTATCTATGCTAGAATGAGTTTGCCTATGATAGTTGATTTGTCTGAGTCATTTTTAAGTTTTCTCAGTCTATACGATTGTGATGGAAATATATTGATGAAAAGATAAGTTTTCCCAATACTATTATGTCCAAATAGTTATACTCAAACCACCATAACTATTTTTTTCCAAGTATCAATGTTTTTACCATTAAACTCATGATTACCTTCCAACGTGACGTGTAACAAGTTTCCCATGTTTATAGGTAAAAAAAACCAAACAAATTTGAAAAAATTATCTATGCTTCATTGATATAACTTTGCATTTCTTGATATCCTTATTTTTGTCTTGCACACTAAAGTAATCAACTACATCCCTATTATTGTCCCACAACCAATGTGACCAATTATGGTACTACGACTTGTAGATATTTCAATGACATCCCTACTACTGCAAACAACTCAAAAAATTCCTCAGATATGCACACAATGAATTCTCTTCCAAAAATTCCTTTACACAACCAAAAATTTCTAGAAATGAAAAACCAGATTTATCCTGACTGTGCTACCGGAATATTATTGTTCCAAATTTTACTTGTTAGTTGCACCATGATCGACTCTTCTTTGTGATTACTAGTTGTCCTAATTGTTTCATCCCTTATATACCTTCAATCACATGTCATTCCTATAGATTGAATGCATGTTTAGTATGTGGCATTTGTGGTCATCCTTGTGGCTCTTGTCATCAGTCCTATGATCTTGTGTATCTAAGACACGTTACTCTTTCCAATGGGCAGTGTGGCATGAATCTTCCTATCACCTACTTATCATATATTCTACCTATGACACAATAGAATCTTAGTTTCTATAAAAAGTAACTCTTGTAACATGTCTCTACAACCCTAAATCCTATCACTATTTCCCTTTGGCTATTTCCTTGACATTGTGGTTTTGAAGTGTGTGTGGTTGCCCCTCCCTATACATACAATTGTTACCCCTATGTAGATGTATCATCTCCTTTGCACACAAACTATTTTTGGCCTAGTCATGACCTTTTCGGGTAGTAGACTGACTACAAACCCTTAATTTTATGATCTCAAATTCCCATTACAGTCTGAATGTACACAATACATTAGAAAATATCCTCCAAACAAATATTACCTTCCATGAATAACATAAGTATTGGTTAAAACCATGAGTAATCAAATAGAGTAAGTTCAAGATAAAATAATAAACCAAACAAATAGAGTACCTCCAAGTTGGCTTTAATTTCCAAACACATTGTATCTCAAGGTTGACTTTCTCTCCTTTATCCAATTCCTTTGAGAGCACTCCCTAGATCTATCTTTGGTCGGTTTAGTCCCTAGTTCCTCACCCACTTTATCCTCAAGTCTTCTTCGTTGTGGGTCTAATATCATATCAAATTTACACACCAAAAACATAGACAAAAACATATAGTTTCATATGAGAGAATAGTCACTTCACTTCATTATTCGAAAAAAATGATTGATATGATTCTAATGCATCTCAAATCCCATAAAGGAGATAGAGGACCAATATTCCATTATTTTCCTTAATTGAGTCACTAATTATGCATGTTGACTTAGTTATTACTTATTCTAAAATTATCTACTACATGCAATGACCATTACATAAATAAATACATCAACAAGATCACCCCTATTGAGCAATCAAGGTTGCATAACAATAAAATAAATCTATATAGTGGATGGTGACATTCCATCGAATGATGTGAATGTTTCAAATTACCATGGTCCAAAAGAAAATTCACTAGTGATGTTTATATTTTCTATCATGCAGAAATCCATAAATTTTGTTGTTGTAATTAAACTCTACTTATGTTGCAAGAGCTATCTAGAATTTCCAAGAAGTTATGAGACATAAGTTATCATAGTTTCAAAGGTGGATGCATATTTTATAACTCAAAGACAAAACACTCTCAATGCACTTGTGACTTTTAGGGTAATCTTAGATTGAACTCTTCCAATGTACATTTCATCATGTAGTTGTTCAATATCTACTTTTGGAAAACATATTGCTTCGTTCAACTAGTCAACCACAGAGAAATATGAAATATTTACATATTTTTGTACATCAAACAAGCTACATATATTTATACACATGATTGTGTACAATGAGACAAAGAGAGAACACACACACACACACACACACACACACACACACACACACATGAGCATGTGCATATATATATTAGTAAACCAAAACAAACATATGTAGAACACATGTAGATTCCCACAAGTTTCTCATGCACTAGAGAATATATGCACTCCATATTTGATATATCACAAGAAAATATAGCATTAGAAAGGTTTCCTAGTACATACAGACTTTATGCCACTAGAATTCACATTAGTTTACCCTTTGATGTGAGATTCCCATGAACATGTTGAAAAGTACAAAGTGATTGTTTATGACATGATGTGATCCATATACTAAGCTCAAGCAAAGAATTGGGCATTCAGTTCATAACATGAAAATGAGAAGTGTGAAATTCTAATATGTAAAGGAAGGGATCATACTTCCCTGTAATCAATGCTAAATAGTTAATTGTTGGGAGAACAAGCTATGAAATCGCATATACAATCACAATTACATCTAAAAGGCATTTTCATAATCGTGTGAAGCCTGAGAATAACATAGTACCCCGAGATAGATAAAAATAACATTTTACAAAAACAACAATATGTACAAATAAAGTACTTAAACCTTCATTGACATGTATGTGCAATCAATGAAAATAATATGAGGTAAATCAATCACTTAAACATGAAGAAATATCAACAAATTATAAGCCATAATTCAAATCATGATGTAACCAATTTCATTAGGTACTTGGGTCTCATACATGGATGATGACCCACATGATGTATCAATATCTAGTACAAATATCAAATCTAAGCTTCATGATAATTGCATGTGAGACACAACCATCAAATGGGTTTTATGTTCTTATTAATGGTTCTACTGCTTGTAAACATGGAATTTGTATAGAGTTAAATATATCTTACTTATCAGTCATATTACATGTAATCTTCATCCTAGCTTATACAAATACAATTTGATGTCTATGTGTTTTGTACAAAAATTAATTAAAAAATCATGTTTATGTAAGCATTTGGAAAAAACCTCATCATTAATTTTAATTTAACTAACGAATGCATGAAATAAATACTACACAATGTACCTAACTAATGTAACTAACAATGTAACTAACAAATGATGCATGATAAGTAAATTCTTTGTACCTTATCAAAAATGCATTGGGGATTGTGTAAGTGACCGCTCTTCAAACCCACATTTTTCAAATACAATAATAGGTTAACTGACCGAATAATACCTGAACATATATGAGATTTCATTTGACAAAGAGAATCAAATATTATATGACTAAATAATAATTAAAAATTTACGACACTCTAGAAATACTAAGGGGGAATACCTCATGAATGAGCTCCTCTTGGTTTCAATAATAATTTAGTCTTTACTAGAAAAGACCAACCACGTGAAGGTGGAAGCTCATTTGAACCCCCCCCTCACATCACTCTCAATTCCCCATACCCGGTCATGCATAACAAGTAGTAAAAGAATAATTAGAGGTAAATCAAAGAAATAAAGTACATGCTTATAGAACATATAAGGTTCAAGTAGAACTAGAAGAAATCAAATTTGTATAGTCAATAATTTATATTAATAAAATTTGTCGTAAAAATATGTACAATCACTTATTTTTTTGTTTCTTCTTTTTGATAAAATTCATGAGTAAATCATCATCACATTCGTCTTGATCCTGGACTTCAACTATTGGACCCTGTTCTATTGTTGGAAGGCGATGGGTTATCTCAAGCATTGTACTACTTCTGGTAGCAAGACATGGATGTTGATGCAATGTAGAGGCATCCACTACAGTAAAAAAAAATGTTAAAACGACATGGTTAGTTATTATTCATAGCAGTGATTCATTGGTAGGAATATCATTACCATGTTTTTTACCTAAAGGAGTAGTGGACGCCATTGGTTGGATTGTCATCGATTCCTCTCCTCTCTGAGCACCCTCATCTACATGCTCTTCCACTAAGACAAGAAAAGTTATAAGTACATGATATGAAGGAAATAATTATAATCATTGTATTATACATTTTATTTTAAAGACACACATACCATGATGGGTTTGTGAACCACTAGTGTCATGGGGTTGTTTTCCACCACTGTCAAATGAACCGATTTTTCTTTCCTACTTAAAAAAAATAGACACATAATTAATTGATGGGTTAAATCAATCGTTAATATATTTGATAAGTAATCGGCAACTAAAATATTGTCATCTTATTTATCAAGTTATTTGAAGGGTCACATTGTGTCTGTGATCCCTTCCTTTGTTGATTTTCCACCACAGATTGAAAGCCGAACTTGAAGTTGAGCATCAAGTATTGTTTGGTGGAAATTTTTTTGAATGTATCCCCCTACATTGCATGGCATAAGATCTATATTTTTTCTTACTGACTGCAATTATATAAAATTTGCACAATGATATGTATGACATGAATAAAGAATTTGGTACTTACAATTTGATATTTTAATATCAAGTAACCACCTTGGCCAAGTTTGTGCTTCCCATGTTTTAATAGTCTTTCCCTGTTTGCTTTTGATGTGTATGGGAGCCTACGAAAATTTTCAACTATGTTATAAGATATCACGATTTTTTCTGTAGAACTAAACACAATTAAACATATTGAATTCAAAATATAATATATTACCTTCCACGGCCATGTGGTGTCTTCCCTTCATTTCTCAATGCACTCTCCTTTGTGTCTTCCTATATATTTTTCCATTCCCTCTCAAGAATGGTCAGAGGATGATCATAATTAGATTTCTTTTTCAATTGAACCCTATATTGATCTATGAAATATTTCAAATATGTATCATCCCTCGAGATGATTTCAGACTTGTTGAATAAATCACTAAATAGGATGACCATACGGTATTTGAGATTATTTTTCAAATCTTTATTCTGGTAACTCCACTGTGTGAGAATGGTGGGCCCAAAAATCTATAAATTATTTTCGTGCAAGGTCCTATAAAAAAAATATTGTTTCCTAAAAAATGATCGTTAAATAGATTTAAATAATATGAAAGATGTAGGTTTCAATCTAATGGTAGGGACTATTTAACATATTCAAAAATACCTAGGATTTGTTGTAACTTCATGGGAACAAAGATTCCATCCGCCAAATAGTTGATGGAGAGTGTTCCTAATATTTTAACATGTGTTACCCCAAGATAACAGTGCTCTAGCTGCGTAGAACTAATATCCTCATGAGATTCACCCTGTATACCCTCACATGCATGGTATAGCATGTGAAGTGGGGGTGTCTCGTGGGCTTGATGAGTTTTAGTCCTCTGAGCCACAGACAGAGAGGTAAGTAGCTTCACAAGGATGTGGATCGTTCTAGGACACTGTGTAGTTTGTGCATCACTTCCACTAGAAACATCCCCATGACCAGGTTGTCTCTATGAGGAAACATAAACATAAACATAACAAGATTATAATAGAAAAGAAACTAAAACCAAGATTAAACCGATAGAATCAAGCACACAATTGACACGGTGATTTATGTGGAAACCCAATATAGGAAAAAACCATGGGGAAATGATAATTGATATTCTTATTATTCAAGGGAAAATTACAATAGCCAACACCAACACACAATCATCCTCTCCTCTATACACACACACCACACTCCACAGTATTGCATCTTTCTCACACACTTCCCTCTCACCTCTATGGGTATGCTCGTATATATGAAATCTATCACATAGTTACATGAATTGATCATAAATAGATCACATGGTCACACAACCCATTCACTGTAGTGTTCATGCATGCACAATCTAAATTTAGTTCATGCAACTACATGGGAAATTGGTTGGCACATTTTAAACAGTATTCACCTTGACAATAATTTACCTGATATATCATGCACAGATTTATTCATCACCTTTTTTTCAATACAAGAGAAGCCAAGCACCATCACAAATCCACAACTTATATAACAATACTATTGCATGAACATGTCTACACAATTCGCTCTAGTATGGACCATTACGCCTCCTTCAATAACCTGTCTTATAAAATGATGCATTGTCTGATTTTGATATGCTGGAATGTTAGTCAAATGCACAACACTTTGACCACCATAGAACACCTCATCCTGTACTTTTCCAAACTTACCCAATAGATCCTTAAATTCTTGCAAGACATAACTTGAGTGGAGAAAAACCCCTTCCCTCCAAAGGGATGCTCGACCTACAGGTCTAGGATCGGTCAAGTCACCAAACCAAATGGTTCGACGGGCTATTGATGGAACCAATTTAACTTGACACAGGCCCTTTACTTTCTCGTCACAGGTTGTGTGGCACCCGCGGACCCTCTCCTTAGTGCTTTTCAACTCTTAACGCCAACAGATGCTAGCTCTCCATGCTAGGCTCCCCTCCTTGATGTGACCATAGACTATGACCATGGCCAACTCCCTTCAGGAGCCTATGCTTTGAAACTTTCATGAGCTTCTTACTCCCCTTTTCCCTGATTTCCGAATCGACGAATTCTCCGGGACCCAAATCTACGGTCCACATTCTCCTTGCGATCGACGACCACGATCAAATCTCTAGTTCAGAATTTGTGAGTTCAAACTTTGTGAGTCCTCCCTTCTCCCAACTCTGCTTCTCCCAATTTGTGAATCAATGAAGTGTTGATTTCTCGCCACACGTCTACTCTCGATGGATGACCAAGATTTCTTCAACTCTCAGATCTTCAGGTATTCTCTCCTTGAATTTTCTCCGAAGGGTTCCTCCTCCAAACTATGTGGATCTTTTCCACATGCCTTCTGGATTCAATGGTCTAGAATCACCTTGTGTCTCGCGACTTCGCGAAGATATTTTTTTTCTCTTGGGAAACCTCCCGAATTTATTTCTCCCAAACCTCTCGATCTTGTGCCACATGTCTCCTCTGACGATGGACGATTTTCTGACCTTCGGGACTTCATCAAGTCCTCAACCTTTTTTCACACTTAGCGTAAATTTCTCTTTCGAGATATATTCCATTCTCGAACGCCTTCTGCACTCCTTGCAGAGTTTTGCGCAGACACATCTGCGACTTTGCTCGACTTGAAAACCTTCAAAGTTCACCGTTCCTCTATGAACTTCCTCTTGCCCTCCTGGAAGTTTATCGCTCTTCCTCATGAGATTGTAAGATGGACTTACAGTGTCCTAGGAACACTCCTTGATCTTGGATAATCTTTTCGATGAATTCTCCCTTAGCCTATTTGAGCATCTTAGGCCATCTCCTTTCCTTTGTTGATGCACTCTTGCAAAGCCTTCCTTCCTCAGAATGTTCGAAAATTCTGGGATTTTCTTAAGGATTCCAACACTTTCAACAATGTTGGTCTTGTACGATCTTGTACTTTCTCTATTCCCTCCTAGAAGAGTGTTTCAGAGTGTTCAATAACTCCGTGTTCTGCTTCCTCCTACACAACCTTTCTTTCCAAGGTACTTAACCACCTTGAAATTTCCTCCTAAGTGTGTGAGTTAATCTGGTATGCCCTCCTGGAAGTTTCTCTTCTGACTCCAATGAGTTCATACACACACTCCTTGTGTCGGCTCACAGAGTTTCCTCACTTTATTGCGCAGTCCTTTAACTTAGCCTAGAGAACCAGACTTAACCCAACATACTCACAGATAGAAAATTGTATCTCTATCCCTGCAGATGATTTTTAACATTCATCTACAACTCAAATGGATGTAAATGACATTCATAACACAACATACATTACACAAAATTTGATAACGGGGAAAAACTGTCATTTTCTATTAATGGTGGAATATCAAATTAGAATAGGGTAGTCTGAGCTACAACTAAGTCTCATCTCTAAGTGTTTCTCTTCTAGATAACTCTATCTTAGCTAACCCTTTCTACTGGAAACAATACAAATATTTATACAAGAGGGGCTCGATGAGCTTTCCTCCAAGCCAAACTAGTGGTGTCAAATCACCATTAAAAAGGCTTGTATAAATGGAAAATTACAATGATGGAAATCTGCACCAAATAGGATGCAGATCCTTTCTACTGTCAACCACTTAATGGCGACCTTTTCTCCAGCTTGTGTGAAGGCATAACTTGGATCTTCTAGCTTGTCCTCATTAAATTCCTGGATCATGCTTTTTATTCTCGAGGCAAAATGAGAGGGTGACGCCTCTCTATGCCTTGAATGAACACCATGCATCTTAATTGACTGGAGTGTGCTGAGGTGGAGCGATGCTCCTACATCATACTCCACGGATACAAAAATCATGAGCTCCTACTCATTTTATTTCCAGCTTGGTTGAAATCCTCCTAGATCCCAAACTTTCTCTTGGAGCTGTCTCTCAGATCCTCTACTTCGTTTCTTCTTCTCCTACATCATTCTTTCTACTTATGCAGGTTTCCTTTCATCCAACTTCCTCATGTTGACTTGTTCTTGTGTCGATCCCAACATCAGCTTCCTTATCTCCTCAACCACCTTGGCCAACTGCTCCATCGGCTGGCTCTCCTTCTGCAGAATACCTTGCTGTATTTCTTCCTTGTCCATGGGTAAATCATATTTATCTCCTAGGTTATCTTCTTAATCTCTGGTGGCCTTAACTGGCCACTCTGTTGTAGCTTCCACTCCTATAGTCTCCTCATCACTGGGCTTCTACTTAGCTATTACTTCCGATAGACTGACTCCTGTCATTTCTTCGGCTAGTTCTGTTCCATCTCCATCCACCAAATTCTCCTCATGCTGGTGTGTTTCCTCTAGCATCACTATCTTATGACAACCACCTCCTAGTTTCGGACTGTCTAACCAATCCTCCAATGCCTTTAACTTCATTTCCCACAGAGTGAGTAACTCAACTGGGCACTCCTCAACTGGGACAGATATAAGAATCTTCCCCTCTTCCTTCAAGAAAGTATCATCTTGATATATTCCTGTTGCACTCGTAACGTCTATGTTCACCTTTCCTAAACTACTTGGTAGGAATATATTGACTCCTCCATTGATCAGAACGATCATTTAATCCTTATCCTTTGTGACGGAATTTTTCAACTTCTCATCATCTTCATTCATACGACTCACAATTCTGTGTGAATCTTCTTCTGAGCGAGGTCTTTTTTCTACCTCCTCTTTATCTGTCAACACCCCCTGACATGAAATTTCATCTGAGCTCATTTCTCCTCCCTTACCCACTTGGAAATTTGGGATGTCTCCTCTGCCCTCCTGGCAGTTTACGAGATCCATTGATCCCTTCTCATTTCTCACCTGGAAACCTATGAGACTCTTGCCACATCTCTTTCCCTCATCATTGAGGTTTCTAGCATACCTCAACCACCTTTTTATAACTTGTTGCTACCCTCATGCCAACAACTTCCAAACATGACATTTAGTTGTTCTCTTCAAAGGCTATTCATACCTCTAGTGTGCCCTTGCCTCGTGCTGCATCTTGAATGCTATCTTCTCCATATATTCCCTCATATCCCTAAGCTCTTTGTCCATTTTTTCTTTTCTTTTCTACGAGAAGACTCTCCCTTGACCATGCTCATGACTTCCAACGACCATCTTGCTTCACTTTCATCCCACCTCGTTGTTTAACATATGTTGCACACTTTGAAATAGATTCAATAGAGCATCACACTTTGTATACAACTCTTTCCTCCTTTGCCTATGATCTGTAGGCAAAACAAGCTCTGATACCATTTCTGGTATCAGAGTATCTTCCTTTATCTCCTTTCCACTTGAGAATAAAATCAGGCTTCGATACCACTTCTGGCGCAAACCCCCTTCCCTCCAAAGGGTTGCTCGACCTCCCAGTCTAGGATCATTCAATTCACTGCATTGAATGGTTCATCGGGCTCCTGATGGAACCAATTTAACTTGACACATGCCCTTTAATTTCTCGACTCATGTTTTGTGGTACCCGTGGGCCCTCTCCTTAGCGCTTTTCAACTCTTAACACGAATAGACGCTAGCTCTCCATGATAGGCTCCCCTCCTTTATGTGATCATGGACTATGACCATGGTCCATCTCCCTTCGTGACCCCGTTCTTTGAAAATTTTGCGAGATGCTTACTCCCCTTTTCCCCGATTTTTGAATTGGCGAATTCTCTGGGACCCAAATCTACCATCAACATTCTCCTTGCGATCGATGACAATGATCAAATCGCGAGTTCAGACTTCATGATTCCTCCCTTCTCTCGACTCTGCTTCTCCCAATTTGTGAATCAGTGACGTGTTGATTTCTCTCCACTCGTCCTCTCTCGATGGAAGGCCAAGATTTCTTCGGCTCTCAGCTCTTCGAGTATTCTCTCCTTGAAATTTCTCTAAAGGGTTCCTCCTTCGAACTACGTGGATCTTTTCCATGTGCCTTCTATATCCAGTGGTCTAGAATCACCTCGCATCTCGAGACTTTGCGAAGATCTTTGTTTTCTCCTGGAAAGCCTCCCAAATTTCTTACTCTCGAACCTCTCTATATTTTGCCACCTGTCTCCTCCGATGATGGATGATTTTTCGGCCTTTGGTACTTCAGCAAGTCCTCGACCTTTTTGAACACTTAGCTCAAATTTCTCTTTCGAGACATATTCTATTCTCGAACTCCTTCTGCAATCCTTGCAAAGTTCTGTGTAGACACTTTTGCATCTTTGCTCGGCTTGAAAACCTTCAAAGTCCACCGTTCCTTTGTGAACTTCCTCTTTGCCTCCTTTCATTTTATCGCTCTTCCTCTTGAGATTGTAATATGGACTTATAGTGTCCTGGGCACACTCCTTGCACTTGGCTAATAATTTTTATGGCTTATCCCTTAGCCTATCTGAGCATGTTAAGGCATCTCCTTTCCTTTGTTGATGCATTCTTGCAAAGCCTTCCTTCCTTAGAATGTTCATCAATTATAGGAATCTCTTAAGGATTCCAACACTTTCAACAGTTTTTCTCTTATACACTCTCATACTTCCTCTATTCCCTCCTGGCAAAGTGTTTCAGAGTGTTCAGTAACTCTGAGATGTGCTTCCTCCTACACAACCTTTCTTTCCAAGGTACTTAACCACCTTGAAATTTCCTCCTAAGTCTGTGAGTTAATCTGGTATTCCATCCTGGAAGTTTTTCTTCTGACTCCACTGAGTTGATACACACAGTCCTTGCATTGGCTCACATATTTTCCTCACTTTGTCGCACACTCCTTGCATTTATCCTAGAGAACCAAACTTAACCCATCATATTCACAGATAGAAAATTGTATCTCTATCCCTGCAGACGATTTCTAACATTCATCTACAACTCAAATTCATGTAAATGACATTCATAACACATCATCCATTACACAGAAATTGATAATAGGGAAAACTATCATTTTCTATTGATGATGGAATATCAAATTACAATAGTGGAGTTCGAGCTACAACTGAGTCTCGACTCTACATGTTCTCTCCTAGATAACTCTATCTTAGCTAACCCTTTCTACTGGAAACAATACAAATATTTATACAAGAGGGGATCAACGAGCTTCCCTCCAAGCCAAACTAGTGGTGTCAAATCACCATTCAAAACGCCTGTCTAAAGGGAAAATTACAATGATGGAAATCTGCTCCAAATCAGATGTTGATCCTTCTTACCATCAACCACTTAATAGTGACCTTATATCTAGCTTGTGAGAAGGCACAACTTAGCTCTTCCATCTTGTCCTCATTAAATGCTTGGATCACACTTTTGATTGTCGAGGAAAAATGAGAGGGAGGCACCTTTGTCTTCCTTGAATGCACACAATGCGTGTTAATCAGCTGACACATGATAAGTTGGAGTGATGCTTTTGCATCAGTGAGGTAGGTCTCCTCTTGTCAAAATCTCTTTAATCATAACCATAGACTAAATCACGACAACCAATGTAGGTGATACTTTTGTTGTTGTGCTTCCAAGATATGGAAGCACCCATTTCCATGATCTTTACCTGGTTTTTCCATGTGTCTACTTACAACACCAACTTCATGTGAAATACTGACCATTTCATTGCACACATAAAACTTCCTAGTGACATATGATACACAAGATATATAACTCTTTTTCTTCTTCATTAGTTAGGACATGAACTTGAATAAAACTTGCAATTGAAAGCCAAAGGGATTTTACAAGTTTCACATTCTTCATATCGAATTTCCTTAGTATCTTCACCACATACTTCTATTGTGATAACCAAGGCTTACCATCTTTCCCATATCTTTGTATTTCCATGTACAAGATTTGTTTTGTTGCTCCTAGATCCTTTATATCAAACATCCTAACCAACTAAGACAACCTGTTTATCTCATACATACTTGTTCTTGCAACAAGCATAACATTTAACTCCAAGATAATAAATATACCATAACCACAATGGTTATACTCACTTCTTGTCAAATTTGGCTCACCATGAACGAATCAAACATCTTGTACCATTTTCCTGGCATGTTTAAGGCCATACAATGATTCTTGAGTTTGCAAACAAATATTTTGTTGTGATCCAGGACTAACCTTTCTGGTTGTTACATAAGCATCTCCCTATCCAAAAACTCCATGTAAAACAATTTTAACATCTATCTGTACTAACTCAATATCAAGTAATACACCTAGTGCTAACATAACATGAATATAAAAAATATTTTAACAATTGGTGAGAAACTTTCATGGAAGTCAGCACCTTCCAAATACCCTTATGCTACCATCCATGCTTTGAACCTTTCATCATTTACTATGTTTGATTTTATAAAAGAAGATTCATCAAAAACTGCATCTCTATCCATGACGATTTTGTGGGAAGTAGGGTCCCACAGTATGCATCCCTTAACATCATAACCATATCAAATATCCACCTATTTGATTTGGGTCCTCCTTAGAATGTTGATAAAAACATAAGTATCAAAACCAAAATATTTCACATTTGAGTAATCATCAGATGATTTGTTCATACCTCTTACAGAATCGTCTAGTCTTTTGCAACCGATGGTGACCAAGTTACCAGCTATCAAAACCACTTATGCCTTGCTTCAACTTGGCATTGCTGGACATGCCCTTTCAATCCCAAATTCATCGTAATAATTTCCAAGTTTCATGGATATGAACCTACCTACATCATGTATTCTAAAATACTTGATTGACATGCCAATGTTCATTTCACTACAAAACTCTAAACACATCATCCTTTCTATAGACCCACCTTTTTAACCTGGACACACTGCTCCTATTGGTTGTGGAGACTGATTATATTATTGATTCACAGGTCTTTGTTTTCAACCAGGTTTATACCCCATGAATATTGTACACCCCTACATGTGGGGGGATTTCCCCCCTGTGGGGTCTGGGGGAAAGCGGGACCCTGAAGGAAAAATTGCCTTGTAAATGTATATTGTAATTTCATAGTAAATCTAGACCATTCATTATAAGGTCACAGATCTGATGATAGAAGTTATTTTAGGTTTGTTTTATCTAGAAAGAAACCCTCTTTTATGAGGGAATTGTATTGCGGCTATGTATTATTGTGAATATTGTATTTTGAGAGAGGATACTATGAGATAAAGAAGATGAAGTTACATCGGGTGCATTGTAGGTTGTATCCCTTCATTTTGATAGATAATAAAAGGGAAGGACCTGTAAATTTCTCTAGTCTACGTAGCCCACATTGGGTGAACCACATATATCTGTGTCCCTATTTTGTTGTGTATCTTCTATTTTTTATTTCCCAATTTGTTTTATTTTATTACTCTGCGATCTTATTTTTCTAATTATTGGTATCAAATAGAAAGTTAACTCACAGGAAAAGAGGGTTCTTGTTTCGAGTGGGAGAAATGGAGGAATATGGAAAGTTTAGAGTCGATAAATTTAATTTCCAAAACTACCAGTTATGGAAGATGTAGATGGAAGAATATTTATATCAAAAGGATCTATTCCTACCATTGGGAAGAATATAAATAAATCCGATGGCCAAAAAGGATGAGTAATGGGATGTTATTGAAATAAAGGCAATAGGAACGATACGTATGAGCTTGGCAACGTCGGTGGTTTTCAATATTTCGAAAGAAAAAACAATGAAGGAGATGATGGACGCATTGGCTAAATTGTATGAAAAACCCTTGGCATCCAATAAGGTATTTCTAATGAAGATATTATTTAATATGAATGTCAGAAGGTGGTTCTGTTGCAAACAATTTAAATGTGTTGATTATTTGGGTTGGTTGTCATTGATGTCAACCCTTGAAGAAAGTTTGGTAGTGAATTCCGGTAGCACAATGGTTTGGGTAATGGACCCAAGTTTGTTTGATGGATAATGGTATGAGTTTTTATATATTTGCAGGTAAGACTATTCCATATGGATATTACATGTCATGCCATTTTCTTTGGTATGAGGAACTTCACATAAATCCTCACGGTTAGAGTTATGGCCATGTGAAGTTGGAGAATAGGTTGGGTAATGGACCCAAGTTTGTTTGATGGATAATGGTATGAGTTTTGATATATTTTTAGGTAAGAATATTATATATGGATAGTACGTGTCATTCCATTTCTATTGGTATCTGTAACGTCACATAAATCCTCATGGTTAGAGAGTAATGGCCATGCAAAGTTTGAGAACCCTCATGACTCATCTAGAAACCCCAAAAGGTCAAAGTAGTCAAAGTGGTTTAAGAGATTTTAGAAGGTAAATAATAAAGTGAAGTGATGAGTGTACTATAAGTCAAAGTGAATACAAAATATTTTTTTTAAATAATAAATTTAATGGAGAAATTACTAAGTTCACAAGTGGTTAGAAGTGGGTTAATCCTAAAATAAGGAAAGTGGGTTAAGATGGTTAAAAGGTAACCCTTTGAGGAAGCTACATGAAAGTATAAATAAGAGGCAAGGCTCTCCATTTTAATCACACTTGAGAATATTGAATATCTACAAGTGACTGATGTAACCAAATCATATTTAAGCCGAATTTCAGAGATAAGGTGAAGTAAATAAGGCCGAAATTCAAGGGAGGATAAATTATTTTGATGATGCTTTCTAAGGTATGTTATTTACAAGTCATCTCACCATTTTCGCAATAAACATTTTTATGGAATGACTCAGACCATGAAATTGGGAGGATGTCATATCCAAGTATATTTGGTACAAATTTCATCTTGTGGGTTGTTGTATTTTTGGAGTTACACTCCGTGGAAAATAGGGTTTGTGGCTAGTCCTTAAATTAGTCTAAAATAGGTGTTTTGGGTAAAAACATCATAACTTCTTCATAACATATCCAAATTAATTAAGAAAAAATGTGTTGGTTAGAGTACAACCTGTAGTATTCTATGTACAATTTTCATATCCATAGAACGAATATTCTATGTGGGGCGCACTCTACAAGTTTGCTCTCTAGAATAAGCTAGAATTCAACAAAGTATACCATTTTTGCTATAACTCCTTTTTGAGAGGTTCCAAGTTCTGAAACATGGAGGAATTGCATAAAACACACTGAAGAAAATTTTGTACGATTTTCATATCTTTATTCATTACAGTTACATAGCTATGATTATTTCAAGTTAGGGTTGTTGACTAATCCAAAACTAGTCATGTGAGACTAAAGTAAAGTTTGATGAAAATGCTAGTCTCTTGTTGTTAAAGTTAAGGAAGGTTTGTAGGTATGTGATATTATACACCAGGTCTATTACAAAGTTACAAATCAGATTTGGATGATGAAATTGATGAGGGCTTTTGGTTGAGGTACATGTTGGGTGCATGGTTGAGACAAGTAGTTGATGAGTTGTCACATACATGAGGTGTATAGTTGATGATGTTGGTACATCTTGATAAGTCTAGTTAGTGATATTTAATTTTATATTGATGAGTCATAGTTGATGAGTAGTTGATACATGAATTGGGTACATACTTGGTACATGGTTGGATGCACTTACATTTTATAAATTTTATGTTGATTACATGTTGTTTGAGCACAGGTTGGTGCTACATGTTGTTTGGTATAGGTTGGTGCATGGTTGATTCACTTGTTTATGGCATAGGTTGATTATAGGTTGAGGTACAGGTTGATTCATGGTTGATGGATGGTTCAGGTTATTGGTACAGGTTGTGTAACACACTGTTTCCCCCAGTCTGTAAATATAACTATATTGGACAAGGAACTATGGAAAACCTAAAAGTGTGAATGTTTGATTCGATGGACCTTTGTATAAAAGGTTGATGAATGGAATTTTTTTTATTTTAATAGAAAATGGTTACATGTTGCATGATTGTTGAAAGAGAGGTTGTGCTAAGAGAAAACCATGAATTCTATGAAAGGTGGTGGAGGGGACCTGGAATGGTTGCATTAACCTCCACCATACCAGTACCGTGCTGGAATTAATTTCTCAGATCAGAACAACCCTCTAACCCAGGAATGAATTGCAGTTGGGTTGGTAGGTGGGAATACCTCCTCAAGAGTTAATTAGGGGATGGGGAAGAGGAAGGAAATAATTGAAGTGTGGTGGGAAGAGGAATACCTGTGGAAAAATGCAGAGACGAGAGTATAAACTCTTGGGTTCAAGGAAGGACTGAAAGAGGAACAATGAGTTCTGATCACAAAAAATAGAGACTGATCCACGAGAAGAAGAGTAACCTTCATCCTTATCTATTTATTTATTAGGTGGCCAATGATAAATCCATTGGGAGTGACTAAGCCTATGGTTGGGTGGAAACGAGCACCCCTTTCAGCAGTCACATCACACTCTATCATTTTGATAAGTGTTTTCTTGCCTTATGCTTTGAATTGTAAATAATGGATGCATGCGAGTATTTACATGTCTATAAAGGGTTCTTTATCTATATAAAATGATTACGTTATGGGTATGCATTCACTCCCTTGAGAACCTATATTTCTACTTGATTTTCCATACACCCCAGTTTAATCACTCGAAGGCGCTTTCCCCGGGAATTTACATCATCGTTTTGGAGTTAGAGCAAGCCTATGGGGATATATTCTGATTTGGTAACCTCACAAGTTACATTGCCTTGATTCATAGCTTAAATTTCTACGAACTAGGAAGGTGTTCCCTTCCGACCAGTAGTCTAGGAGACTATGAACTTGTGCCTATTTCCTTAACAAAAAACCCGACTAAGAGCGGGGATCATAGCCCAAGAGTTATATGAAGATCCACGTGAACTGGGTCAAGGAACATTTGAGCTTGATGCTCTAAGATGTCAAATTGCATGATAGTCAAGTTGAACCCCTCAATTTCTATGAGTCATCAATCTATGAACGAAGATCGAGGGTGGGGAATAATTGCAGAGCATGAAGGTCAAAATAGCAGATGCTCTAGTTTGTGGCCCACATTTCACCCTTGTCGTTGATCTCGACGGGCTAGAAGATCAATGATCCTGGTTAGAGTAGACTTGAGTGAGCACTCTCCATATTTCGGAGGTCGAACTCTCTGGTAAAGAGCACACATGTTGGGGCCCCGCAATTTCTGTGAACTATCGATCGTCATTGACCTTCAATCTGAGTTTGACGTGATCCATGAAATGCAAGGAGCATGTGGGATCAAGGTCACAAGAGATAGAGAGAGAGGAGACACCAAATGAGGGCGTAATATTGAAAGGAGGTGTGCAAACCAAAAAGGGAGTGCAGAGAAAATGACCTGAAGAACCAGAACGCGAGATTGATGTTGAGGAAGCATTTGATAAACCTCACGGGGTCGCTATGGCAGAGAGAGTCTCTCTGATATATGGCATAAATTCCCTAGTGATATCATGGCTTGACACAGGGGTGGATAGAGTGCTAAGAATGAATTCCTCTGAGCCTATGGTTGGGTGGAAAGGCACACAGCCTATTCTCATACCCTGTGTAATTGAGTTGTAACTATGTAATAAATTGGGATATCCTGTGAATGACTAAGGGATATGCATGTGTGTTTAATGATTATACTGTATCTCTTTATTCTTTCTTAAATTACATATTTAAGTAAGTATGTAATTTTTTGATTTGTATACGTAAATGCTCGAGCCCTGTGGTGTCTTGAGTTAAAATAAGTGGATTGTGAGTTCGTCGACCTTGGCCACAATTTTCACGGGTGTATGTCAACACTCCTAGATGCCAAGAATCTCTGGGAGGACGGCATCTGTTAAGCTCAGGAGAGGTAGTTTTGACATGCACAAAGTCTCTATGAGGCAGGCAGAGATCAAGAACCTCTTAATTCCTCGAGTTGAGGAATGAACGTAAGGGGTGCGTGGAAGAATTCTTCCAAGCATTACGTTCAAGAGAAAGAGAACAAAGCTCTTAATCTTTTTAGAGCGAACAAAACTTAGGAAGAATAACGAGACTCAAGTATCGAAAGGGAATATCCTTTAATTTGAAATATGAATGGACAAGATCTGTTCGGGAGGGTCCAAGGTTTGTCACGTCCATTAGATTTGAAGAAGGAGCACAGGCGTTAATGCCTTGACTCTTTCAGTCTTCACAAGTTTGACGAATGTTGGTAATCATCGTGAAGGGGATGGATCCTATGAAGTCCAAAACCAGAAGTCTCAATGCGATATGGACCATAGATCTAAGGATCTATCGAGACCCTCCTTGACCATCGGATTTGTGAGTTCGGATTTTGCACAACAGGAGAATCACGCATTGGTGCAACTAAAAATCTGAAACCTGAAGTCACGATGTGATCTGGACCGTTGGATTGAGGAAAGTTGTAGACCATTGGATTGAGGAAATATTCCCACTTTGTGAAACGCGAAATCCCAAAACGTTTGAAAGTGGGCCCCAGGTCATAGCTGGAGGTCACATGAGTGGAGAATAAGGGAAGGATCTAGTGCTCGCTAGGATCTAGTTTGGAATTCAGTAAGTCGGGAGAGTCGGGTGACTCACAATAGAATACCCGAAGTCGTGAAGTCATGAAGCACCTTTTGATTAGGCCTATGTTCATAGCCCGAGGTCATATGAAGGAAGCGGCTAGCATGAATATCTAGCGCTTGTTGTTCAAATACTTCAAAGGGGTCAGGAAAGAGCCCACGGGTTTGGAAGAACCTACAATGAGAAGAAAGGGAAACCTAGAGAGAGTTAAGGGGAGCATAATTTTGATGTCCCACCCTTTAAAAGATCACTTAGGGGTTGGGTGTGTTAAAAATTGGTATCAGAGCATGGTTACAACACTTGGCCTGCTTGGGATCATGGACGAGTCGCTTAAAAAGTCTATTTGGAGTAACTTTTAAAAGAGTGAAAAAAATGAAACTTTCTACTATGTGTGTGAATTTAAGAAACTGAACCGTGTATTTTTCATGAACTGATAGATTGTTAGCTAACAATAAGTGTGTTTGTCAACACTCGAGAAGTCAGTAAATCATGGGAAAACTTCAAGAATAAGGGATGGTGATGTGTCATGAAGTGGGGGATGGATCCCACAATAGAGACAAAGAATCTGATGAAAGGAGGGTGGTGGAAACCCCTCCAGATCTGGTCAAAACTGTAAGGATCCTCAGGGCTAAATTACAAAGTTGCGAGGCTGGCAACGAAATATTGATAAAGGATAAATAAATACAAACAAAAATTAACGCAGTCTTGCTGCAGATCTTGTCTGACATATAGAGGAAACTATAGCATAACCTACAACCAGTCATGTGGACTGACAACATAAGAAGAGAAGTCAAATTCCATCCGAGATTCAAAAACATGACTCCATAAGTGACCACACTAGGAGAAGCGCCTCGGAGAAGGCCCAACCTAGAGGCAGAGGACACTCATCAATAGATTCCTTTGGAAAGGAAGCTGGCAAATCTGAAGGATCTTCTAGTAGTAGAGCAAGATCACATTCTCAAAGGAAAGGAAAGAAGAAGAAGCGTTCCAAAAATCATGATCCTAAAGAATTTAAGAAATCCAAACCACCCTCTTTCGATGGAGAGATTAGGAAGGGAGAAGAGGTTGAATTTTGGCTACTTGGTTTAAAGAAATACTTCAGAGTCCATGACTACTCTTAAAACTTGAAGGATCGAATAGACATCTTTAACCTGAATGGAAAGGCTTCCATTTGGTGGGAAGACCTTAGGAATGCAAAAGGAGTCCATGAGAAGGACTTGTCATGGAAACAGTTTGAGAAATACTTCAGGAAGTAGTATCTATTAGAGAAATACATGGATGGGAAGACTAAGGAATTCTATGAACTCGGGCTGGGGAAACTCACCATAGATGAATTTGTAAATAAATTCCTTGAACTACTGAGGTATGTACCCTACATAAAATATGAAAAAGTAAAAATTCAATAGTTCATTAGTGGGTTTCCTCAGACCTACCGGGACAGGATTGAGTTCGACGAACCAAAGACCTTAGAAGAAGCTATTTGAAAGGCAAGGTATTGTTATGAACAGTTTGGTAATAAGACAAGACCTCATGAGGACTGGAAGAAGAGGAGTATTTTAGGATTCTAGAAGAAGGTATTTAAATCCTCAAGATTTAAGAACTATGGAAAATATTCTAGAAGGATCCTTCCTACTAGAAGTGTATATCAACAAAATTTCCCCTCTCAAAGTGGAAATAAACCTTTTAAGATAGTCCCAGAAAAGACTGATAACCTAAATAAGGAACCCTTAAAATGTTGGGGTTGTGGAGAAGATCATCGATTGAGGGACTACCCACATAGACAACAGAACAGTAAGAGAGTCTACAACATCCAAAAAGATACCACCATCAATTATGCGGCTAGGAGCATGCCATGAATCTATGCAGCCTTGGACAATAATCAAGTCGACCACCAAGCTTCAGTAGTGGAGCTGGAAGGTATGATCGCCAACCATCTAGTTTCTATTTTAATTGACCCAGGTTCTAATTTGAGTTATGTGGCCCCTCAAACTGTTGATACATGTAAACTACAACCAATTATACATGTTAAACCATGGTTGGTGCAATTAGCCACTGGGACCAAAATAAAGGTGGAAGAGGTCATGCCATCTTGTCAATTCATCATGGGTGGATTGCCCACCCAAGCGACCCTTAACATACTTCCCCTGGGATCTTATGACTTGTTGATTGGCATGGATTGGTTGGATGCTTATAAAAATAAATTGGAGTGTTATCATAAAAATTTAGAATGTGTAAATGAATAAGGGAGAAAGGCGACCCTCTAAGGGATTCAGAAGCCTGTCTCAGTGAGACAAATATCAACCCTTCAAATGAAAAAGTATTGCAGAAAGGGGTGTTCCTTATATGCCATACAGGTACTGGAATCTATTGAGAATGACATACCAAACCTAGAGGACCACCCCGTATTAAGAGAATATAAGGACATGTTCCCATAAGAGGTACCAGGTCTACCTCCGAGAAGGTATATCGAATTCTCGATAGAGCTTACACCAGGAGCGGTACCAACATATAGAACTCCATATAGAATGAACATGCCAGAGCTAGTTGAGCTCAAGCTACAACTAAAGGATATGATGGACAAAGGTCACATCCGACCCAGTGTATCTCCTTGGGGAGCGCCCGTATTGTTTGTGAAAAATAAATCTGGCACACTCTGATTGTGCATAGATTATAAACAACTCAATAAGACAACCATAAAGAATAAGTACCCCTTACCAAGAATCGATGACTTGTTCAACCAATTGGGAGGTGCTTCCATCTTCTCAAATATCGACTTAAGGTCTGGCTACCATCAAGTCCGGATTAAGGATGAAGACATCCACAAAACAACCTTCAGGATGAGGTATGGTCACTATGAATTTGTGGTGGTGTCGTTTGGGTTAACCAATGCCCCCACCACTTTTATGTGCTTGATTAATAATGTACTCAACAAATTTCTAGAAAAATTTGTATTGGTTTTCATTGATGATATCCTAATCTACTTCAATAATAGGGAGGAGCACGAAGAACATATTAGACTTTTACTTCAAGTACTAAGAGAGCATTATCTCTATGCTAAGTTTAGCAAGTGTGACTTATTTCAGAATCAAGTCCATTACCTAGGCCATGTCATTTCTAAGGAAGGGGTGGTAGTCGACACTGACAAGATCATATCTATTATGGAATGGCCTACCCCAAAGGATGTATCTGATATTAGATCCTTCATGGGCTTAGTAGGATACTATAGAAGGTTCATAAAAGGGTTTTCCAAGGTTGGTTGTCTAATCACTGCCCTTCGGAAAAAGGGGATTAAATTCATTTGGACATCAAAATGTGAAGATATTTCAGGAACTAAAATACCTCATAACCCATGCACCTATGATAAATATTGTAGACCCAGATAATGATTTCCTTGTGTGTACAGATGCCTACAAGGAAGGACTCAAAGGATTCCTTATGCAAGAGGGACATGTAATTTGCTACGCATCCAGGAAATTAAATGAGCATGAGATCAATTATGTGACCCATGACCTAGAGTTTGTTTCCATAGTACATGCTTTAAAAATGTGGAGGCACTACCTCTTGGGTAGGATATTTGTGCTTATGACATACCATTGTGTATTGAGAGACCTTTTTGATCAACCAAAACTCAATTCCATGCAAGCTAGGTGGATGGCTCTCCTTAGTGAGTTTGATTTCAAAATCAAACACATCAAAGGAAAGGAAAATAGGGTGGTCAATGCCCTTAGCAGAAGTATAAAAATGATTCATATGGAAGAGGTAAGTGTTGGGCCTGAGATATGATCGATTTTATGACGTTAATTAGGTACTTTTGCCGAATGTATATATGCATTTTCATGTTTTGAAGAATCTTTTGAAGAGATTTTGTGCCAAAACACTATGATCCACACCAGGATTTCATAATTCATGTTTTAAGATGATCTTGAGTGTAATTCAGTATGTTTTTATGTTTCCAGGAATCTAATTCACATTTTTTGGTGTCACAGGGAAAACGTCACAACATGTTTTTTCTTCCGGCACTTAGTCGGGTACTCCATCCGACACTCAGTCTGGTAATCCATCTGGCACTCTGTCCTGCACAAAAACGATGGGCAATTTGGAGGTTATGGTATTGGTTTCTAGTGATGGGCGAATCAAGAACATAGATTTTTCTTGTGCTTTCCCCCTCCAGCTACTGAACTCTTGACAACTTGTTTTGGGTTGATAAGCAGGGTGATTATTGGCTCGCTCCATTTCAGCAGTTAGGGCACCATTAATGTAATTTACTATTTTTAGAAGAGGTTTGACCCTCCAATGGTTGACCTCTTAGTCTGTAAAGCTTATAAATACCACCATTGTGTTCATACAATAGTTAAGCAGTAGAAGAAGTAGTGTTAGAGACAAATACGATTTTCCTCTGTTTTTCCATTTTTCAGTTGCCAGAATTATGTAAGACTGTGTTTTTGAGTTTTAATGGTGAAATCTCTTTGCTGAGTTTGTGGTGTGCATTTGAGAAGTGACCACGACTTGCTGGGGGGGGCACCAATAGTCTAGTAATTGTTCTATGAGTCTGTCTATAAATTACATAGCATAGATATCTTTTATTTTATTTCCTGTACATGAATTGCTATTTTGTTTCTTTGTCATATAATTTGTTGTTATAGTTTAACTATTTAGTTCTCTTTTGCAAGTTAGTATGAAGGATTTTGTCAATATTCATTGATTTTGTAGTTAATAGGAACGAGTTTGCAAAATTATACAGTAACCCTGTGTGTGATTAAATATTAGATTATATGTTATTTATGCTTTTAAAATCAAGTTCAAAACAAGGTTTTAGAACAAAAATTTAGTTCATTTTTTCTTTAACAAGGCTTTGATGGATGGATAGTGCTAGTGATCTGAAAATGATAAAGACTTGTATTCTTGAAAATATTTGCAAGTTTTAATTCAAGTGTTCTTATGCAAAAGGATCAATTTTCAAACAATTTTTTTTATAGAAATAAGCATTCAAGATGCAGATCATAAGCAGCAAATAACAGTGAACAGAAAACACATAACACAACAAATGATAAAGGAGTTCACCCCTCTCTTGGGCTACATCTCCTGGTCCAGCTTCTAATGGATCTTTTGTATTATTTTCTCAAAGTGATAAAATATGTTCTTTACAATACTCAAAATGCCAAATAGATGGCTCCAATGGCTTCAGAATGTCCCAAAACCCCTAGGTGGGCTTTTTTGGCACTTGATTTGACCAAAAATTGAAGAAGATAGGCTTCCTGGAAGTTCCCCTTCAAACTTGCCGTCTCTGGATTGACAATTTGCACCTCTGTGTGTCCAACCTAGCACCCACGCTCAATTCCATGCTAAAACCTAGCACCGGGCACAACTGAAAAACTATATGAACTATAGGACAGTTAGTGCGTGCGCCTAGCCCCTAACCGCCAAGCCATTGGGAATGTGTCCTACCATACGACCGCACACACACACACAAAAGGGGCCAAGTCACAAGTCAAATGGTGGAGCAACAAGTGTCAACACGGTTTTAAAACCATTGGTAATTAAACTCTCGCGTAAAGTATGGACCACCGGTCATATGTGTTGTGGGCGGTATGGACCACCGGTCATATGTGTTGTGGGCTCTGTTTGAACTACACATGCAGGTAGTCATATGGTATACATATATGGAAAGGGGTTGGGGCTTAGCCCCAACCCTGTCCGTGCCCAAACCACAACACATTACAATTCAATTAAAATCAAAACTATATAGTGGTAAGAACCACATGGGTGGCGCACCAGTTGGGCGGCCCTTCCCAAAGCCATACCCCTGCCCGGAGGTCGCGGGGTCGAGTCCTGCTGACTACACAAGTTTTAACCAATGCCCAGGTGACACATGGCGGCCCTTGTTTTGGCCATGTGTCACCAATCCATTTTCCACAATGCCATGTGTCAAGAAATGATTCGTCCACACAACTGCCACCTTTCCACCAACTCAGCCCTGTCACATCAGCGTATGGCTCTGCCACGTCAGCATATGACCCTACCACGTCAGCATCCGTACAGACTGTACGGACTGTATAGTCAACACATTTTTTTTGCATGTTTGATGATTTGAATAGAACGCGATATCTCACTCATCCGACATCCGTTTGAACCCATGCACCCGTTTGATTTGATTTCGAGCACTTTGAATTTTGAGAAAAAATTGATCCCTTGGATCACACCTCCCCATTGGAAAGCTTTTGGACCTCCAAAAGACTACTTTCAGTCTATCTGAAGATGATGGTATAGTTCCCTCACCCTTCCATCCTCAATCCACTTGGATTTTCTTGGAATTGTGCCTTTAAGACCAATTCAAAGATATTCCACATTTCCTCATTTTGAAGTTCTCATTCTCCTGTCAAGGATTGTGTCTTCATGCAGTTCTGTAAGA
>SNQJ01S0004775.1:151472-161508 GCA_010110895.2 Picea sitchensis
GACTCTCTTCATGAGCCATACTTGGTGAATGCCTCCTTGAAGCTTGAGGTGATGATATAATTTTTCTTCTTGAAGGATGAGAACTTGGCTCTACAAGTTGACCTTCCCCTCTTATGAATTTCAACCTTGTGAGCATCAGAAAAAAAAAACACTTGCAAATAATCAAGCCTTCAAAAACCTAAGCTCTGATACCAACTTGATCTAAAAATGATAAGGACTTGTATTCTTGAAAATATTTGCAAGTTTTAATTCAAGTGTTCTTATGCAAAAGGATCAATTTGCAAACACAATTTTTTATAGAAATACACATTCAAGATGCAGATCACAAGCAAGAAATAACAGTGAACAGAAAACACATAACACAGAAAATGATAAAGGAGTTCACCCCTCTCTTGGGCTACATCTCCTGGTCTAGCTTCTAATGGATCTTTTGTATTATTTGTTCAAAGTGATAAAATATGTTCTTTACAATGCTCAAAATTACAAATAGATGGCTCCAATGGATTTAGAACGTACAAAAACCCCTAGTTGGGCCTTCTCGGCACCTGATTTGGCCAAAAATTGAAGAAGATAGGCTTCCTGGAAGTTCCCCTTCAAACTTGTTGTCTCTGGATCGACAATTTGCACCTCTGTGTGTCCAACCTAGCACCCACGCTCAATTTTGTGCTAAAACCTAGCACCGGGCGCAACCGCAAAATTGTGCAAAGTGTAGGATGATTAGGCCGTGTGCCTAGCCCCTAACCGCCAATCCATTGCGCATGTGGATTACCATACGACTGTGCGCAAACACACAAAAGGGGCCAAGTCACAAGTCAAATGGTGTAGCGACAAGTGTTGGTGCGGTTTTAAAACCATTGGTAATTAAAATCCCGCGCAAAGTATGGACCACCGGTCATATGTGTTGTGGGTGGTATGGACCACCGGTCATATGTGTTGTGGGATCCATTTGAACTATGTATGCGGGTAGTCATATGGTATACATATATGGATGGGGGTTGGGGCTTAGCCCCAACACTGTTCGCACCCAAACCCCAACACATTACAATTCAAATAAAATCAAAACTATATAGTGGTAAGAACCACATGGGTGGCGCGCCGGTCGGGAGGCCCTTCACAAATCCATACCCCTGCCCGGAGGTCACGGGGTCGAGTCCTGCCGACTACACAAGTTTTAACCAATGCCTGGGTGACATGTGGCGACCCTTGTTTGGGCCACGTGTCACCAATCCATTCGCCACAATGCCATGTGTCAAGAAATGATTCGTCCACACAACTGCCACTTGTCCACCAACTCAGCCCTGCCACATCAACGTACATCTCTACCACGTCAGCATATGGCCCTACCACGTCAGCATCCGTACGGACTGTACAGTCAGCACATTTTTTTTGCCAGTTTGATGATTTGAACAGAATGTGTTATCTCACTCATCCGACATCCGTTTGAACCTAAATGAGTTGCATTGGGTTCATGACGATGAGGCCTATGCACCCATTCGATTTGAGGCGATTCCAAGCACTTTGAATTTTAAGCAAAATTTGATCCCCTGGATCAGCTAGCTTTAGTTTTTTATTTGTAAAAGACTTATCTAATTGATTTTTGATTTTACTTATCTCGTTGTTAGTTAGGTTTCTCAGTTTATTTCTTGTCATTTTCTGAAATAGTCTTTAAGTTCTGTTTATGAGTAATTTCCTTGTTTGCAATTTGAATTGTTGAAATAGGTCTAGCTTAGTTTTACTTTAATCAATTTATTTCTTAGATCTAGGTTGCAATTTCAGTTTGTAGTTAATGATTGAATTTAGTTATGAGTTTTCTTAAGTAGTATAGAATTCAATTGAATTTTATAATCTTTTTATATTGTTGATGGTTAATGCATGATTACATAATCACATGGATATGTAGGGTAATTAATGGTGTTTCCGTAATGGCTAAGTTCTCACTAGATTGCTTAATTCATAGATTTCACTTTGCTATTGAGGTCAATATCAAGATTATCCCTCTTGAATTATCTTTCATTGTTAAGTGCCATCGTGATATTATAAGACACCGAAGACACCCACACAACCATCGACACTATATATGATTTTTCATAGACTAGAACAAGTTTTGTTGTTGTTGTAGGATAGATAGTTTTGTTGTTGTTGTAGGATAGATAGTCTTGTGCTTCAGTAGGTTAGAGAGTAGTTTTGTGTATCATAGATTAAAAATTAGTTGTTAATCCTTCTTTCTTTCAATTTAGTAGATTTCCTTTTACGAATTAGAAATAGTTTTGAAGTTTGATTGAAGAATAGAGTTCACTTGTCTCTTAGCTTAGTTAGTTCCTTATTGAGTAGTCTTAATTAGTTTATTTGCAGTAGAAGTTATCCTAGGTTAGTTAGCTTTAATTTCTTACTTGTTTATTCTTTCTTTGATAGTATAGTTGCTTGTTTATTTACTTGCTTTCACAGGATAGTTGTTTATTGAATTTAGGTAGGCTAGTTAAGGTAGTTTGTTGTTGCTATTTGTTTATTGTTATGCTTAAATAGTTGCTTATGATTACTGTTATGATTGAACTAGTTTTCTTCAAGTAGGGTTTTCATTTTCTTTCCTAGAACTATCCATCGATCCTTGGTCCAAAGGTTACTTAGGTTACCTAGTTTAAGTTTTTTTAGTAGGGTTTGCTCATTAGTAGTTTTTGCTTGAATAGATTAGCCCTTAGATAGACACTTCCTTAGTTAGACTATACTACTACCAATCCTTCTACCTTGACATATATTTTTCTACAACTCTAAGTTTACTTACCCCGGGTTGACAATTTAATTGAGGGTTTTTAGTGTGTTTCTAGTGCATATATAACACCCAACATTTTTGGCGCCATTGCTGGGGAGTTGTCTCAAGGTATGAAATAGTTAGGAAATAGATCATTTCTAGACCTTAGCATTGGATTAGTGGTGAGGGAACTTTAAGACGAGAGGTAAAAACCTACGTATCTGCTATTGTAGGCTCCCCCAAACCCAATGGTAGTTTTTCTTTTTGTTTTTGCTTACTTTCATGAATAGACCTAGAGATCCAAAAGGTAGATACGTTAAATATAAATCATATATTTTAACTAAGGTTCCTTTCGACCTTTTTGGGGGAAGGAATGTTCCACTCATAATTTCCGTAGACCAATACCGAAAAATAGGAGCTAGCTCAACCCAAAGAGATAAAGTAGTCTCTGAAGAGATTGAGACACGGAGCACTATAGAACAAAAAATTGAAGCATCAATAATAGTGGGATAGGAGGCAAGACCACTCGAGCCTTCTGCAGAACCAAACAATACAACCTTTGTTTTCTTACCACCATCAAGATATCCTAACTTTTTGGACATCATCTTTGTGCGAACCAAGTTTTATCAAATGGCAAGATGAATTCAGAAGAAACCATTAGCATGAGGGAACATTCTCAAATCCTAGCAGCAGTCGGGATTTCTTCTTTTCCGGAAGAACACATCTTGAAAATATCCAATAACTTGTCTACCTCTCCGAAAATATTAGAAGAATCAAGGTCCTATGAGCTAAAAAATGATTTTCCTTGCCAAAATGTGAAGGAAGATGAAAAATTATGGACTACATCTAGTGGAGAGAAATCATTAAGACCTAAGATTGAGGATTTCTCAACATCCACCTGAGCAAATCCTTTATGTACTTCAGAAATCAATCATCAAGAATAAGAGGATTTGCATAGCATGATGAAGGAGAGCATAGAAATTACTGTTGATGAACATCAAGATTACATTGAAATTTGGTTTCAAGAGGTCACCAGGCCACAATACTATTCTCTTCTTCAACAACTTCTGATACCAAAACAAGTAGGTTGGTTGGCTCTTCATATCCAGGTAATCACTTCGGTAACTTCTTCATATATTGATATAAGTATGTTTCGTATCTTGCTCCGCACATGGCTACATTGGAAGAGTTCTTACACTTGAATAAAGATTCTCCCTTTCTTTTTAGGTAGGGTAGGATAGTAAATAAAAGCTACATGTTGTTAGTTTAACTTAAAGTCTAATGAAGTCTCATTTTACATTTTCTTTTAATGAAAGAACTATGAGATACATGTTCCTATGACTTGAAATCATTGATCTCAATAGTTTATTATATTTTAGAGTGTGGTTTTTGTAAACAGTTTTAGAGATCTCTGTAGGTATTTATATCACCAAGGGTAGGGGATTTCAAGGAGATATAAAAGAATATTTTTTCTTCAAAACATTGATATACTTGAACCTTGTTGTCTGTTAAGCATCAAATGAATACTGAATTGTTGTAGTTAGCCATGTTTTTGCAAAATATTTTCATCTTCTTTTTCTCAAGGCTTCTTAAGAAGTAGTTGCTTTTGAACCTTCACCACTATATAAGGAAGTGACACCGTAACCATCAAGCTTAGAGGTCTCTTGTATAGTTTCTCCAAGAAACCTGAGTAAGTGAGTAAAGTATGTCTATTAAAGAGTAACAAGGAGGTCTGATTAGTGGCTAGTCATGGAAACATCACAATAACTTACAAAAGAAGAAAGTGAGTTGAGCCTAGAGGTACCTTTTTGTTCTTTCTCAATTGTACCATCCATTACACACTAAATATCTTGATTATATCATATCTTTAGATAGGCCACGTCCTCTTAAGTACCCCTTACATCAGGACAACCACTAATATATATATATATATAATGGAAAGTCATTCTCTGACATAAATACCATCCCAATAAAAAGAAAGAAAAATTTGTTTTCAGAGATGTCCCCCCATCTTCTTGCATAAAACAATCTTATACTAAAATCTTAAAAGATGGAGGGTCAGTCTCTCAGGATGTAAGAGGCTAACCCACCAGGATACTGAACAGGTCTGCTGATAGCGAGTACCGGCCTGTGGTATGACTAGGTAAACCTGTTGGAGTACTGAACAATCTTGCTAGCAGTGGGGAATTATACCTAGCGAGGATGATAATTTGACAAAAAAATAAATAATAAATTTAAACTTGTCCCGATGTACAAAATTACTTGTAGAAAAAGATTACACGAAGTATGTATGGTTAAGATAAGGTTAATGAACTCCATAAATTTTCCATTGGGAACTAACTTTGAGACCATATTGAAACTCTCTCACCTACCTCTTTTTATCTATATATAGGATCTATTATCCTATAGGTGGGGCCATTTTCGAACCGTCTCGTCAAACCAATCTGTGAAATTTATCTCTACACTTAACAAGCTGTAAATCTTTGGCTATTGGGAGAACTGACTGGTTTCCTATATTTTTTATTGTGAGGTGTCACAATACTTAGGTGTGGGGTAGGGGTTCATGAGTTGACAAATGATAACATTCCCAAGAATAATCAAATCTTTGTAAAAAGTTATGTGTATTGTTTTCATGATATAGGCTATTACATCAACAGTCATTTAATTTTCGAAATGCTAATTCCATGTGTGTTATAAAATATTATACATCTCCTTAATAGATCACTTAAGTGGTTTATTGTCGTTACATACTATTCATTACATATTTATGATTACATGCCTTATAAATTGTGAGATAGAGGAATGGATTGTGTGAGCACGATGGCAAAAAAAATTATAATGGAACACTCTTATCTTGCCTCTACTCCTATTTACTGTATTCGTGGTCTCTGAGGAATTAATTTCCTTGGCCAGAAATATCCTAAGAGTTGGAGATCGTTGGTTTAAACACCACTAGTTGCCAAGAGAAAGCTATAACAGGGTTTTCAAACCCGAATTTCAGAACATCTCTGGAGCTAAGGGATACTCCAAAGCGTGGATAAAAGAGGGGCTAATCTAATACCCCTCTCAAAATAGTAAAGACCTATTTATAATTCATGGCATGAGGACGTGCCATATATTTGGTTTGGGGGGAGTTTCCTGAGATAAAAAAACGCTAAGCATTGCCCATTTGTATAGAAAAAACCCATGAGAAGAGGAAGTAGGATTTCTGTCAAAATTATATCATATTGTCTTTTTACAATGTCTTGGGATATTATATCAATTTTTTTTTGTATTTGTATGCTAAATTATATACTGTTGACATCATTGTGTGTGTTATAAGCTTACTGTGCATTTTTATGTTTATGCTATAGAAGACTTTGTATACTTAACTATTTCTTTGTGACAATTATAGATCAATAACACATTGTTAAACTCACTACATATTTGTGTTACACACCTATGAACAGAGGAACAAGGTTAAGTGGATCTATATTTGGCTAGGTATTTAGCTCAGTATGGTTTTTATTTGGAGCTTTTTAGATGATAATCTAGGTCTAGGGAGCTAGGCCAGGGTGTCCAAAAGATGAGTTGCAAAGATAGAATGGGGCAACGTAGGTATACTCAGTAGCATTTAGGATTTGTCATTGCATATAGGGTAGATGCAGCTATTTCAACATGGGAATGAGATCATGAATCCATTCATAAGAAGAAGGTGTAACATAACATGACAGTTTCATCCAAAATAGTGCAAATAAATTTGAAACAATCATAGGAAAGCATGGAGGTGGCAACATATTGTAGTAGAAGAGAAACAGGTTTTGGAGGCCTTCCTCGATGAGTTATTTAATAAAAAAATTATGAATGGAAATATGAATATGTCCTCTACCCTCTATAGTCACTAATCCAAGCAAAAATCTACATATAACCCCTTCAAAATTGATTTGAAAAAAAACTATCCAAAAGCGCAACAACTGTGACAGAAGCACAAAAGAAACATAGGGGTCAAATATGGGGATATACATTTTTAACCATAACATATTTTACAAAAATATGAGAGGTTTTTATATATAAATATTTTATTAAGATAAGCCTCTCTCAGTTTTGTGAAATTCATTCCCATGATCTTGGAATATGTGCCACAAAATAATGACTAAAACATGAAATTAAATTAGAGAATTTGATTTTTTGAGATGGGTCTCCAAGAAAGTTGAATATCTCCCACTATATGATACTTGTGTAAATACTGAAGAAGTTTATTATTATTTGGTATGTCCTTAGACAAAACCTCCTTTGGTTTTCCAAAATTCATATTTATTTGGTCAAAAACATGTTTTGAAAATAATGACTAAAACAGGGAATTAAATTGGAAACTTTTATTTTCTGAAATAGGTCTCCAAGAAAGTTGAATATCTCCCAATATATAATACATGTGTAAAACCCGAAAGAGTTTATTATTATTTGGTATGTCATTAGAAATAACCTCCTTTGGTTTTCCAAAATTCATCTTTATGTGGTCAAAAACATCTTTTTAAAATGATGACCAAAAACATAGTCAAAAGTGCAGCGTGGTCTTGTAGAATACTTTTTGTGACTTTTCCTGATCCATTTTTTGATGTAGTAGTTCCTGTCCATGTGTCTCTAAAGCTTGATGTACATATTGGCATTTTTCATGAGGAGCATCTCCAAGTGTTCATTGACTCTTCCAAGACAATACTCTCTTTCCTTTTCAAATCTTGCCGCAATGGTGCCTTCAATGTCTTGTTGACATAGTGAAGGTAGATGCTCTGTTTTTTAAGCTTTCCATTTTCAATTGTTAGCCCACTTTCAGTTCAATAAACAATTAAATTTTCCCTTCTAATTTTTAAAGATCTTGGATAATATGTCCTCTCAAGTGAGGAAGAATGTAACCAACCCCCATAATAGCCTCTTGCACCATGGCCTTATCAAACTCCTTGTTTTAGCCGAATTTGAAAAAATAGGGGCAAACTTGGGATGCATTCATTTATCAATTTGCAAACCCTCACTTGAAAATCAAGACTAGCAAAAAGACATCAGATCTAAGGACTATTTCTACATCCAAACCCCACTCTCCCAGGACTCCAAACCCTCCTGCACAAGCCATTTCTTTACCAGAAAAAAAATCCAAGAAGCTTGTTGAAACCCCTGCAGCCTCATCAGGCAAAAAGACCAAGAATCCTATTGCTAATCTCCATATGCCTTCAATATATCTTGATCCTACACCCAAGAAGATACAATAAGTAATTCAACAAGACTTTCCTACAGTTCCCACATATAGGAGAGATGCTAATTGATTCAATAGAGAACCCTTTCGAAAAAGTACCCAGAGCATAAGAGGAAAACCTTATGCAAAACCCTTGCCTACTTAGGACCCTATCCAAGTGTCCTCTGATATTGAGAATCCTCATAAAAGACTTAGGGAAGTATCCACAGACCAATTAGAGCCTCAAATAAAGAAAAAATCAAAGCCTACCTATCCTTATCAACCCCCTATTACTCCTACTTCACCCATGCCTACCCTAGATCCTAAGAATGCTAGATTGTCCACATATTTCAAAGGGTCTAACCCTTCCTCCGAGGTCATTGATTCTGCCCCAACCATTGAGAAGCTACAAAACGAGAATTTTCAGCTTATGCAACAGTTGGAAGAAAGGAATACAATGGACACACATCTTCATCATGATAATGCAATCCTCTAAGAAAAGTTAAACTCCCTTCAAGGATTGGTTGACGAGATGACCAAATCAAACCACAGCCTCAGAGCACAACTTAAGCAACATATGAAGAATAGGGAAAAGTCTTCATAGCAAGAAGGAGAAGCTTCAAAAGTTGATCCTCCTCCGCAAGCTTAGTCATGAGGGATAATTTATTTTTGTTTGCAGTGGGACCTACAAAATCTTAAGTGTGGGGGTAATGTTGGGCCCGAGATATGATCAATTTTATGATGTTAATTAGGTACTTTTGCTGAATGTATATATGCATTTTCATGTTTTGAAGAAGCTTTTGAAGAGATTTTGTGCCAAAACACTATGATCCACACCAGGTATGCATAATTCGTGTTTTATGATGATATTGAGTGTAATTCAGTATGTTTTTATGTCTCCAGGAATCTAATTCTCATTTTTTGGTGTCATAGGGAAAAATCACAGCATGTTTTTTCTTTCGGCACTCAGTCTGGTACTCCATCCGGCACTCCATCCTGCACAAAAACGATGGGTTATTTGGCGGTTATGGTATTGGCGGCCAGTGATGAGCGAATCAGGAACATGGGTTTTTCTTGTGCTTTCCCCCTCAATCTATTGAACTCTTGTGACAACTCGGTTTGGGTTGATAAGCAGGGAAATTATTGGCTCGCTCCATTTCGGTAGTTAAGGCACCATTAATGTAATTTACTATTTTTAGAAGAGGTTCAACCCTCCAATGGTTGACCTCTCAGTCTATAAATCCTATAAATACCACCGTGTTGGTCATACAATAGTTAAGTAGTAGAAGAAGTAGTGTGTTAGAGACAAATACAATTTTCCTCTATTTTTCCATTTTCAGTTGCCAGAATTATATAAGACTGTGTTTTTGAGTTTTAATGTTGAAATTGCTTTGCTGAGTTCATCGTGTGCATTTGAGAAGTGACCATGACTTGCTTGGGGGGGCACCAGCAGTCTGGTAACTATTCTATGAGTTTGTCTATAAATTACATCGCATAGATGTCTTTTATTTTATTTCCTATACATGAATTGCTATTTTGTTTCTTTGTCATATAATTTGTTGTTATAGTTTAACTGTTTAGTTCTCTTTTGTAGGTTAGTATGAACTCTTTGGTCAATATGCATTGATTTTGTAGTTAATAGGAACGAGTTTGCAAACTTATACACTAACCCCATGTGTGATTAAATATTAGATTATATGTTATTTATGCTTTTAAAATCGAGTTCAAAATAGAGTTTTAGAACAAAATTTTAGTTCATGTTTTCTTTAACAAGGCCTCGATGGATGGATAGTACTAGCTTTAGTTTTTATTTGTAGAATGCTTATCTAATTGTTGTTTGATTTTACTTATCTCGTTGATAGTTAGTTTTCTCAGTTTATTTCTTGGCATTTGCTGAAATAGTCTTTAAGTTATGTTTATGAGTAATTTCCTTGTTTGCAATTTGAATTGTTGAAATAGGTCTAGCTTAGTTTTACTTTATGCAATTTCTTTCTTAGATCTAGGTTGCAATTGTTGATACTGAGAGGGGGGTGAATTAGTATCAAGTACAATTTAAAACCTTTTTCAACTTCTACTTAAACCATTTA
>SNQJ01S0004776.1:0-10703 GCA_010110895.2 Picea sitchensis
AAAAAAAAGAATTCATCAAGCTTTGAAATGTTGAAGGTGCATTAGTAGGTCCAAATTGCATAACCAAAAACTCATAATGACCTTCATGTGTTCTAAAGGATATTTTGGGAATGTGTTCCTGCCTCATCTTGATTTGATGATATCACAAACAAATATCCAAATTACTAAAGAATTTTTCTCCATGCAATTCATTTAATAATTAATCAATGACAAGAATAGGAAAATTTTCTTTGATGGTCATTTTTTCGAGTTGTCTATAATCTAGATGCATGCACCATCAACCATTTGTATTTTTAACCATCACTATTGGTGAAGAGAAATACCTTTGTCTGGGTTGAATCATTCCAACCTATAATATTTCTTGGATCATATGCTCAATCTCAGTCTTCTGTGCATATGGATATTTCTAAGGCCTAAATTTAGGTGGTACACTTCTGGGTTCCAAATGAATAACATGATCATGATCTCGAGCTTGTGGAATACCATTACGAATCTCTCCAAATGCCTTGGAATGGTTGTTTATAACCGTTTGGAGATCCATTGGAGTAGAGGATATAGATGTTTGAACATACAGTGATCAGAATTGAGAAATTACACCACAGTGTCCCTTTTTTGAGTAATCTTATCATGCTACTAAAAATTATCACTTTAGAGGATTTCCCTTGGATACGTCTAATCTCAATTTTCTTTCATTTTGAGGAAAATATTATGAAAATATCTCTAAAATTAAGGGTCATTGTTCCCAGTGATTGTAACCATTGGACACCTAATACAACATCAAAACTACCTATTTTGATGAAAATCATGGGAATATCCAATAAATACTCCATCATATTGAACTTGATGCTATGTCACTTCCTAGAAAAATTTAACATACCTCCATATACAATCATTACTTGAAACTATGGTGTTGGAAATATAAATTAATTGAGATATTTTGTTAATTTGTAATTGACAAAGTTATGGGTACTACCAAACTAATCAATAATGTCACCTTTTTGTTTTTTATTTATCCTTGTATCTTGGGGGTTTGTGGAGTACTAATATTGGCCAATGCATGACAATATATCATTGGAGTAGTCTCTTCTATATCTATATCTTGCAATGGTTCTAATTGTTGATCTTCTTCCTCTTCATAGTGTATATAGAATAATTTATTCTCACAGATTTATGCCCCTTACTGTACTTTCTGTCACAACTGAAACATATTGTCTTTTCTTGTATTTCATCCATTTTTTGAGGTGTCAACCTTGTTGGTTGAGTGGGGTTATGAGAGGGAACATGGTGCTCTCTATATTTGTTAGTGGCCACCCTTCTGGTAGCCATATTTTTTTCCCACTTTTCTTGTCATACTGAAAGATTTTTCTAGGGATTTATGTTTGAAGAGATGTAGCCCATGTTGAATGTTATTCTTTAAATTTTCCATAAATATATCTATCAAATTATCATCAGGAATGTTCTTTACCCTAATACTGAACTTTTGCAATTGTTGAATGTGTTCTGTAACCGTTCCTTTTTTCCAAAGATTTATTAATTGACTAAAGAATGTATTGGTATTAATATCACCATAATGTGATATCAATTCATATATAACAATGAACTGAGAGATAATAGAAATATTTTTTCTTTCACAGATCCATTGATACCAAATAAATTGATCATTTTCTAAATACAACGATGTAATAGTTACCTTTTGTAAGCATGTCACTTGGTGTATATCAAGGTACTTCTCCATCTAGAATATCCATGTTATATGATATTTACCATCAAACATCCTCATATTTATTTTTGGAATGAAGGAGTTCCTTGGTACTAACTTGTAGCTTCTATGATGTGGATCCTGAAGTGATGAATACTTATAAAATTTAGTATTGATGCTCCCCAATTGTGATAAAGTAATCCCCATATGTGACTGAGTCTCAACACCACTGTTCTCCTTATTTTCAGGATTTCCTTCGATATCCATATCCCTTTTAGGGATCCGTTGTAAAAACATGGCTTCAATGGAATTCATGGATTTTTGAATTTCATTCATTTTGTTTTCCGTTTGATACATATTTTCATCCATATTATTTTCCATGTGTTCACTATGATCATTCATCTTATTTTCCATATTATTAGTCACGAACCTTGTCTTTCATGGACTTTTTTTTCCAAAATTATAGAAAACCAAAAACTGAAAAAAAAAATCACCTATACTTTGAAATGTCTCCTAAGTCTCCACAAGATTTTGTTGTCTGAAAATTCCCAGAAAAATAGTTATTGTGAAAATTCCAAGATGACACATTTAAAAATGAATTCAAGATGAGTCACAAACCATATATTCAATAGAATATATTTCTGAAATTATAAGTAACTAGAGCTTGAAAAATTTACCACGTGTACAATGATATTTCACCCCCATCTCCTCCAAATTTCATAGTCTAAAACATCCTAGAAAAAAAGTTATAACAAAAATCCTAATGTGTGTCAGCTGCAGGAGGAAAAATCTAGGATCGTAAGCTCTAATACCAAATGGTATGATCCAACACCTTAAAAATGACAAAATCAATGAGTATAGTCCACTTTGAGGGAGAAACCTCATTTTACAATATATCCAGTACAAAAGATAATATGAGATGATATAAGATGATCCGAAGACTAGGTCTCCTTGGTATATATATCAGAGACAAAGGGTACAATTATAATGAAAGGGTACAATTAAGAGTTATGTCCGACCTACTAATATAACAATATATATGTAATGAATCAATATATATAGGGGATTAATAGGAGGAATGGTTAAGAACACGTGTTTCCTCCTAAGAGGTCACAAGTTCAAATCTAGAGGGGGGTAGGGTATGTATACCTCCGTAGACTTTACCAGTCAAATCGTTGGGCAGAGGGGTTCTCATACACCAATTTGGTGTGGCTTAGCCGTGACCTTAAAAATAGATTGTTATGATTATTATTATATATAACATGGGATTTGTCTAAGGCTTCACAAATTCCCTCCTTTCCCCTTTCTCCCATCAACAAAAAACTAAAAAATTTCCTTTGGCTTTATTTAATATGCCTTTAGTAATATGAGTTATGGACATCCAATTTACTAGGAAATTATCTAGAACAACCTTAACCAAAACAAATCTCACACCACAAGACAACCATCTATTGTACCACACTGAAATTATGCCTTCAATTTTTGTATACAACCAAAACCAATAATTATATATATATATTCATTTAGTTTTAAAATAAAACTAAAATATTTAACACCATAATAAAGTTCACAAAAGTTCATAGGAAACATAATTTTCACTTTTGGCTTTACTTCATATACTATTTCATTGAGAAATAAAGATGATTTATTCATCTTTATCTCGATCCTTCTATATTTTCAATAGATTTCCAATAACTCTTTAATTGTTTCCTTCCTATGCCATGATCAAATATCATGAGATCTTCAACAAATAGAGATGAAAAATATATACCGATTTTGCAATTATAATCCATATTTAACTCTTCTTTTCTTCATTGGAAACTCCTCAACCCTTACCACTCCTTATAAGTTACCATGGGAAACTCCTCAACCCTTACCATGTAGCTCTAACATTCTTTTGCATTTCCATGCTCTTCGCGTTTTACATTACTAGTGATTGGCCAAAACACATGTATATTACCACACTTGCCAACATCGACAAACGTACGTCATTTTAGATTTTTTTTTTTTTTTTGTGTTGTCTTTTATGCATGAAATATAGAGAAAAATTTGGTGATTTTTTAGTATTTTGTCTCTTAGGCATGAAATATCAAGAAAAGTTCGATGATTTTTTTTTTTATTATTAAGGTTTGGTTTTTTTTTATTATTATTTTGTCTATTATGCATGAAATATAGAGTAAAGAAAAGTTCGGTGATTTTTCTTATTAATTTGTCTGTTATGCATGAAATATAGAGAAAACTTTGATAGTGAATAACTTAAATATAATTATAAATACAAATATGTGTATGTGTGGGGAATCGATCAATGGACTAGAATTAACATGTGATAGGTAAGATGCATTTCAAACGTGGGCCAAGTAATAGAGGGTCTACTCGTTTTCCATTTTACAAATCAATCAATAGGACGTTAAGTTAAGTAAATTTGACTTACATGACCAAGATTTCTCTGATTTAGAAAGGTCGTGCTTATTATATGGATTATTTAAAACTATTTGTTATGAGAATTCAGAAAAGCAAAAAATTATAGAGGGTGTAGTTTTTAGTTATTTTAAGATATATATATATATATATATTAAATATCTTTAAAATAGCAATATAACTTACTTTTGAAATTCTGAATCATACTATTTCACTGGACCTCTCAATTTTAGCTCAAACTTCAACTTAAAACTGGACCCAAAAACGAGTAGTTTTAAATAATGTTTATGCCCCAGTCCATGAAATATCATCAACTTCCTCTACTCAAGGTCGCCCTCCCCTAACTTGGTGGAAGCACTTCCAAAAGCCGCTGCAAAGCGACATGACCTTTTATTATGCTATGGCAGAGAGCGTGTGCTTGCTTCTGTATTCGTTTCCCTCGAACTATGGTCTGAACTTCAATACACATATGTCATATTTATGGCTGTTAAGCCCATGGCAGGTATTACCCTACCGAGATGCACTAGTATAATTGTTTTAAGTTTTAATCTTTTATAGTCTGTTTAATTTTATTCAAAAGTCAATGAGAATTTGTTGTATCTGCAGATTTGAGTGATTAATTTTCTATAATTCAACTTTCTTAGAGTTTTTTAAACATGCTGAATCTATTTTTAGATTTAAAAATACAATTTAAATAACAAAAAATTGTTATTTCATGTAGCTTTGTGTCACAAGAAAAGAACCAAAACTTAGAATAATTGAGAATTGTATATTTTTATAATAAAAAATACATTTTATTTTTTTTGTAAATAAAAAGTATTGTATTACCTTGCGTTAGAAAAAATCACACTTGTATGAGTATACACTACAACATGCCACTTGTTCTGCCACAGTAGTGGAAACCATAACGCGTGGGCACTTTTGTTCATAAACCTTAAAGAGACATCTGTCAAAAACATGAGGACTTGCCACCTATTCTGCCACAAGCGTGGAAACCAGAAAAGCCGGTGGACTGAGTGCCCCGACCAACTAGTGAAACAGAACCAGAGTTTGTGATGCACAAAAGACTTAACACTAAGACCAAAGAAAAAACTTGTAAGAGCACTAGACATGAGGAAAACCCAAGCATCCATCCTAGCGAAGTCGGAGGACGAAAGGTTAGAAGCAAGTCGGGCATCAACTTTTCATAGGCTCGCTTGATAGGGAGTTGTACAGGATGTCCAAGCGCTTGCTAAGGGTGCACTGGTTGTTCAACTTCTCTGCCAAATCCTTTCGCATCTCGAATATCAAGAACAGGTGGTCTTTCGTGAGCCTACAAGAGCTGAGAGTCGGGTGAGCATGCTCTTCAATGTCGTCTTTTTTCTAGCATTCATCCCAGTTTGTTCCAGGGTCCTCTTCCATGGTAGAAGTGACAAAATCCTTAGCATTGGTAGAATCCGTAGCATGGTCCTCTTCCATAGTAGCAGCATAATTCTTTCTAGAGTGCTCCTCCTGAAGAGGGATTTCCTCTTCCATGATGTAGCATGTCTTGGCTAGTTCCTGTAAAATCAAAGGGGTGGTGGTGCAAGTGGTTGGTCGTTGTTCCAAGGTGGTCATCAGCAAAAATGGTAGAATTTCCTCCAAGTTGTGCAGAATTTCCTCTTCCATCGGACAACCTTCATGGAGATCATCTATGTTTGATGCACAGAGCTTTGGTTGAGCCACCTCGTGCCAATTATGATCAGAGGAGGATGAGAGGTCCGAACTGCCACTTGGGATGAGAGCGAGAGAGGTTGGTCCCATGCATTTGTTCCTGCCAAACCGACTGTAATAGTTTGGCCCTAGTTGAGACTTACCTCTCTCGCGAGGCATGGCCAAACAGAGCATAGTGAAAATGGAATCAATAGTGGTGTGAGCAGGAGATGGAGGATGGAAAGCCAAGGTGCGGAGAAAAGAAAGCATAATTAGATTGTGAACTATGGCCAAATGCCAAATATAAGAGCCTTGCAAGATGATAATGGTAGGAGGATGAAGGAGTTAATGTATATGGTAGCCATAAGTGCTGAAGTAATGCCCATTAGTTGTATCATACTAGTGTCGAGGAGCTGAACCTGAGTCTCCATTATGACCCAGTGCACTAAGCCTTGATAGAAGTGAAAGCTAGACATCACGACTGGACAGGGGAGGAGGGTGGCGACGAGGGGCCTTAACTACCCTCATATCCGCCCCAACTGTTGACGAGTGCGTTCAATGTATCACTCCATCTGGGGAACCAAAAGTACATTTTTTTTTTTTACAGGAATGGATAATGGGATTTTATTATAGAAAAGCAGTGGCAAGCCATTGGTTCTGTTACATATGAGTTGATCCAAACATGACTAAACAATTACAAAATGCCACACAAGTAGTTCTTAACATAGTCGTTACTTGTGGAGGCTTCTATACAAAATGCCTTCCTCCCAGAGTTATTTGCAGAGGCCAATTCCTGGCCTAGGTGTCGCTTGCCAAATTACTTGGAGCCTCCCTTCTTGGGTTGATCCCTCTCCTGCTTCCATTCTTTATTCAATTGCTCCATATGTTGTTCCAAATTGCTGACCCTTTCATCAAATTCTTGTTTTGAGTCTTTGAGGTCCTTGCGAAGTTTCCCCATCTCCTTATAGAGTCCAAATTTGGTGGAAGTGATGTCATTTTCCAAAATCTCCAGACGTCTCCTTGTGTTGACATCTAAGTTATGGAGGAAGTCATCCAGATTGTTCAGCTAATGCCTGAGATGTTGCATGTTCACCTCCAATGCTTCCAGACGCTCTTCCGTCATGGGCTTACTACCTGAGCTCGATGGCATCGCTTCTCTTGCTGCTTATGGGTTGTTTCTCCTACGCAGGGTTATCTCTCCTCTGATCTCTATGATGCTACTTGCATTCCTTCCCACTGTTCAACTTCTTCTGGATTGCGTGGCTTCCTTCCCTACATCTCCTTTTAACTCAAAAATCCATAGATTCGCTGCTCCCAAGTGATATGCTCGATCTAGAGAGCATGGGCTCTTGCTTGGATTCAATGACCAAATGATGGGCAACTCCATCAGATGTGACTTCCTCCTGATTGTTGACTATGGTGGATTCAACCATGTACCTTTGAGGATGTGACTTGCCCACTTTCTAGCTCGCATCCCTGTCTTAATCCCATCTTTCATGGGAGTTCCCAACTAGTCAAGGTTCCGTTGAATTGTATGGTTCCTATTCTCGAGAAGGCTCCCTTGTTGGCCTCTTCGTCTGCTGATGCATTCATTCCCCGGAAGACGTGGTAAAGATGATAAGTTCGAAGATTTCCTAGGAGGAGATGGATTTTCTCCAAAATGTGTTGGAGTTTTTCATTTTGGACTTTGTTGCGGAGAATTAAGGCTTGGATTATTAGCCGTGAATCCCCTATTGTCACAAGATCCTAGACGTTGTGCAAAATAGCTTGATTTAGCCCTTGCCATAGGGCCAGTGCTTCTGCTATGTTATTGGTTTCTATGCCAAGTCCCCAGGAAAAACTGATTTCTGGGAGTTCGTTGGGACCTACCAGAATTCCTCCTCCTCCTGCCACTCCTGGGTTCCCTTTGGTGGCTTCGTCAAAGAATAGAATATACTTATTTTCCTTTCTTTTCCATTCTTTGAACTCTTTCTCCTCCATCATGATTTCCAATTCTTGGTGGTGTGAGTTGTTATGAGTTTGTTGTTGTTGATATTGGAGCTTAAGATGTTCCATCGAGAGTTTCTCTTCCAATTCTAACGGCTTGGAGTTTGTTTCTTTATAGAAGTAGGGGGAGCTCTCTCCAAAATGGGCCTTTATCTTAGTGGCTACCTGAGCAGGGATGCTTTTGGCTTCCCTGAATAACCTATTATTTTGTTCGAGCCAGATCTTCCAGAGAATAAATTTTGGGAGAGTTCTCCAAAGAGTGGAGAGTTGACCCTTTTTTGTTGTTTGAAAAGGGCATAGGGAATTCCAATTCTGGAGTAGGGAGATGACTTTAAAACAAGAGTGTCTGGATGCAATCCAAGGGTTAATTGCCAGACTTCTTTGGAGTAAGTGCAACTTAAAAGTAGATGGTATATAGTTTCCTCTTCTTGACAACAGAGAGGGCATCTGGAGGGGCCTTCCCAACCTCTTCTTCTTAGATTTTCACCAGTGAGAATACTTCTATGTGTTGTGGTCCAGACATACATATATATCTTCATAATTGACTTGGAGGACCAGATGGATTTCCAAATTGTCGAGTCTAGGGGGATGTGGGGTACTGTGATGCAGGAGCATCACTCCAACCCAACTACGTGCCAACTAGCTACCACATCAAGCATGCATTCAATGGAAGGAGAGAGGCCCAACCCTCTCATTTTTCAAATTTTGAAAAATTGTATTAAATGTTGTAAGGCTGGTAGAGCCAAAAACCATGCATGTGCATAGGCTTTAAATAAAGTTTGCCTTAAATGGTTGTAAGGTTGAGATCTAGACCTGATTCAGACTAGACAACCATTCAATGTAATTGAATGTAAATTAATGAGAGTTGGTGAGATTGAGGGAAGAACTCGAGGAGCCCCTCTTTGTAAAAAGATCTTCTTTGAATCTAGCGTTAGTTCAGGAAGAGAAGAACATAAACGATAGGTTAGAGAAGAGAGGAAGTCATGACTCTGTTGCAATCTGAGCTCACATTGTAAAGAGGCATTTCATATTAATACAATCATAGAATGGTTTCATGCATGTTGTTGTTCATGTGTTTGTGAGTTCATGAATGAATGTATTTATGTGTTGATGACATGTTGTAGATGTATATTAGATGTGAATTTGTAGGGATAGATAGATTTTCCTATCTGAGATTTCTTTGATTTCAAGTTTGGATTCTTTGTGGTTTCATGCAAGAGTGCATGACAGAGTACTGGGGTCTCTGAAAACTAGTGCAGGACTGCACTTCTGAATTCTGCGGAATTTCAGACAAAGACATGCCAGGAGGGCGCACTAGATAAAGTCATTGACTCAAGGAGGAAGCCTTGATCCGTCAGGATTTTTCGAATGACTTATGGTTGAGTTTTTATTTGCATGCGTTAATTAACCATTGAGAAACTTAGCGAAAGAACGAGAAAAGAAAAGGAATTATACAACCATATACATATATGCAGATCTGAAATGCAATGAAAGACAGAAAACCATAATACGCAGGTTGATAACGGAGTTCGGCACAACTTTGCCTACGTCTCCGGGCCTTTTCCCTGTGGGGGAGGCTTCTTTATTTCTTTTCGAAAACTCAATGGTACATCACTGTGATGCCAAATAGATACAACAATGATCTGGTCATGTTCACCCAGATCTCTAGAACCATTCACAACAAACGGCATGCAAAACGGACGTCCGGAGCTCTCATAAATGGTTCGACAACATCTCCTCCTCAACGGCTTCCCTGCCTCAAACTGGCTTTGACTTGGCTTCTCCTTAGCATCTCTGCTCTGAATGCTCTCAAAAGATGTCCCCATGGCCTCAAACAGGCCTTGGTTATATATTTGGGAAGTTATTTGTCCATCTCCAACTTCCTCCACGAATTTAGGCTCCAAACCTGCCCAATAACTCCCAAAAATGGATTAATTACATTAAAAATGGACTAAACATTAATTAAAACCCAAAAAGTGGTTAAAAACCCCACTTTTAACTATAAATTGGTTAAAATTTGGCATAAGCCCCCTTTTCTGAGCGCGCTCCCCCTTTTAAGGTCATATGCATTTACACGACCACGCGCTGGGGCTTAAACCCCAGCCCCCTCCTTTATGCGCCATAAAACTATGCAATATGTTTTATATTGTGGGTTTTAATAACATAAAATAATTTGGGCGTATTGGTTATAGGACTATTGTGAAGGCGCTTAGGCTTAATGGTTGGTCATGAGTTCAAAACCCAGGGACTCCAAAACTTTCGAAACCTGCCACTTTGACTGATGACTGGGTGCCACGTGGTTGCCCATGACTGGGTCGCGTGGCACTTTCCCATTCGACGGACAAATGCCACTTGTCAACCATTGACTGGTCCAATTGCCTACCACATGTCTGCCCTGTCAGTGAACCTGCCCAATAACCATCAGCCAGAGAGTGCCACGTCATCTCCTGCACAGTCATCATGCTGATGTCATCATCGTTGACTTTTTGACCAGTTGACCTTTGACTTTTTACCTGTTTGGGCTTCCGATCAAAATGCGATAACTTTCGCATACGGAGTCCGTTTGACAAAGTAAATATACCGCCAGAATCGGGAAGATGAGACGGACGCAATGGAGTTCGTTTCGTCAGATTTTGAGCACTTTCATTTTTGAGCATTTTTCAAGCCCTGTCAGGCTTCTGAATCCGATTTCGGATCACACCTCCCCACAATAAGACATTTTGGTCCCCAAAAGGTTACTGACCAATCAACAAGCTTGGGATAGGCCACCCGGCTTTCTCTTTTTCTCTGAAAAATGATTACATTAATGGAAGCAAAATACAATGAAGTTGAGACATCCACTTCTGGCAGAACCAAGTGACTGGTTTCTTTCCTTCACGATGTTCCTCTTGCTTCACTGGTAATCCTTCCTCCTTCATGGGTACATGTA
>SNQJ01S0004776.1:10713-64931 GCA_010110895.2 Picea sitchensis
GCCCCCTTTTCTGAGCGCGCACCCCCTTTTAAGGTCATATTCATTTACACGACCACGCGCTGGGGCTTAGCCCCCAGCCCCCTCCTTTATGCGCCATAATACTATGCAATATGTTTTATATTGTGGGTTTTAATAACATAAAATAATTTGGGCACATTGGTTATTGGACTATTGTGAAGGCGCTTAGGCTTAGTGGTTGGTCATGGGTTCAAAACCCAGGGACCCCAAAAATTTTGAAACCTGCCACTTTGACTGATGACTGGGTGCCACGTGGCTGCCCATGACTGGGCCATGTGGCACTTTCCCATTCAACGGACAAATGCCACTTGTCAACCATTGACTGGTCCAATTGCCTGCCACATGTCTTCCCTGTCAACGAACCTGCCCAATCACCATCAGCCAGAGAGTGCCACGTCATCTCCTGCACAGTCAGCATGTTGATGTCATCAGCGTTGACTTTTTGACCAGTTGACCTTTGACTTTTTACCTGTTTGGGCTTCTGATCAAAATGTGATAACTTTCGCATGCAGAGTCCGTTTGACAAAGTAAATATACCGCCGGAATCGGGAAGACGAGATGGGCGCATCGGCGTTGGTTTTGTCAGATTCTGAGAACTTTCATTTTTGAGCATTTTTCAAGCCCTGTCAGGCTTCTGAATCCGATTTCGGATCAAGCCTCGAGGTTTTTGAACACCTTGAAGGAGAAACTGTGCAGAGGAGAGCACATAGAGGAGAAGCAAAATTCTTGAGAATTCTGTAAAGGCTCTGCCAGGAGGGCATTGAGAAAATGCACAGGATGCATTGAGGAGAACTCTATTTCGAGTTCAGTGAGAAGATAGAGTCATTGAGTGTAATGTCCCCAAGGCCGAGCCGTGTTGTAAATCATATCTATGAAGTATAAAGCTTGCATTATGAATTGTAATTATGTTTTATAGGTTGGTGATCCAAGTCATATAAGCTAGTGGGCTTCTGTGTTATTAGGCCAAGTGTTGAAGGCCAGGAGCCTAATTTTTTTGTACATGTAATTATGCACAGTATTAATACAAAACATCTCTGTGTGCGGACCGACCATGATGAATGAGTGATGGGGTACTAAGCATCCACAAAGCCTAGGTAAGGGAGAGGGGGATGAGAGGTTGGAAGAGGGGCTAAGTTGAGGGGGTTTAAACCCTTGAGAATAATATTAAATTATTACTATTCCAAAGCTGTGTAAATGAGATGATTTATCCTAAGTTCTTTGGAAGGATGAGTGACTTCCAAATGGGAAGTAACGAGCTTCATGGGTGACAAGTGTCAACCCAAGTGCATGCAGTTAAAACTGTTGAGTTGAGCCATTATGGGGGTTCCTCCTCCATTCTACCGTCTACTGTCTAAACTAGGAATCCCATATGACCTCTGCAAGAATACTGTCACGCAACTCTGAAACCAAAAAGGCCTGTGTTGATTTCTGGAGGAGTCGGTATGCCCTCTGTCAAAACCGTCAAGTTTGTGTTCAAACTTTGCATGGATTTCTTATCACGCATCCCTGAAACCCAGAACCGTGAGTCTATGTTGTATGGATGGTTGGGAAAACCGAATGTCCCGTAATTTTTGAGCCTAGTTGGGTTGAAGCGTATATCTGTCATTTGTTTGGGAAACCCATGTTTGTTGTCCCAATTGATTGTGGTGGCCACACAGTTCTTGGTTGGGTGTAGTTTTTTTTTGTTGTATGTTCGTTGTTGAGCCTTGTTGTTTTTCTGATTCGTACTGGAACGAGATTAAGGAAACCGATTGTATGACCTGTGTGTAACCTATGTCCAAGTGAGGGAGGTGATTGTTGTTGAAGAGGCGGGTTTTACCAAGCCTGTGAGCTACTCTCTCCAGGTGAGAGAGTGTGCGGAGGAAGGAGATAGCTCCTGGAAGGAACCCTGTAGCTGCCACAGAGCTCGGAGATTTTCAGTCCGGTCTGTTGTTGAATCCCAAGGCAAGGGAGGTTAGCAGTCGAAGGACTGGCTAGGTGACAAAGAAGGTGTATACTCCTGGGGTGGGATAGGCATGTGGGGAAGGAGAGTCTATGGGCGCTGGGCATAAGTGGTTCCTGGGAGAGAATCCTCCTTCTTTTACATGTATTCTTCCTGTAAACCTTACCTAGCCTAGGATTCCTTACCCGGTGGAGCTTAGTCCCAACTTGGGGGTTACCTACTACTGAGAGTGAGGAGAAACATGGTCTAAGGGTGGGAGATTCGTGGAAGGTCTACACACAGTTGGTGGTGCGTGACAGTTTCAAAGATACGTGTCACTATGTTTTGTAATTCTGTAATTAATTAAATTGCATACCTATGATTCTTGCAATGTTATCACATATTTTGTTGTGCATATGAATTATTGTTATTTCCATTACCTCTGAAATGCTAGCAATAATTCTGTGTTTAACTTTAATTAAGCGTTTTAAGTTCATTAGAATGCATAATGTGTTCCAGAAGTGTTTTTGCGCGTAGTAGCATTGGCTGGACCATGGGGTTGAGGGCCAGGGGTGTTACAGTATGGTATCAGAGCCTAGTTTCAACGTTGAGCCTGGATGGGCCAGATAAGTGGTCTTTGGACCAAGGTTTTGAGAAGAAATTGTGTTTGGAGGACTAATTTCACACCTCATAATGTTTCTTAGTGTCAACGGACTACTTGACTGTGTTACAAAGCTCAAGAGGTGTAGAGGTATTACAAAACTGCAGCTGGTGTGGTAGATGGCCACAGGGAGAGAGAGAACTCCACACCAGAAGTGTTGGAGCCATAGAATTTGTTCAAGAGGAAAGTAGAACCATCACAACCATAAAATCTGGAGAACATGCAAAAGGTTTAAAACCCTTTGGATTTGCACAGGAGTGTGGAAATCGCGATACGTGAAATCCTGAATTTGTCAGGACCGTTGGATCAAGTAGATGAAAGTTCAGAAGGAGGGTACCAAGTCATTGGCTAGAAGTCCTTGAGAAGCAGAGTTGGATGGTCAGAATTCTCTATGGAGAACTAACAAAATCGCGAGGACCGTAAGATAGCCAGAAGTTGCAAGGTGGTTAGTGGATGGAGAAACTCGCCACCCTAAGATCTAGAATAAACGTGGGTCGTTGATCGTGGTTGGTTTGAACCATTGGATCATTTCATGAATTCAAGGATCGTGAACTTGGAGCGTAGGTTAAATTCTTGGTCACTCCAAGTCCTGAATCGTGAAAGAGATTAACAAGGGTAGAATCAGACGGTGGAGCGCTTCTAGGAAGAAGTGCCAAAATCTCGTGAGCCGTCGGATCCAGCCAACTAGCGAGGAAGTTAGGGCTGAAGAGATTTCATAGGTGTAAGCTTAGGAGAGATATGGACCATCAGATCAGGAGAGGCTCACAGCCGTTGATCTCATACATGAATTCCCATACCGGAATTTGGGGATTGAAGTGACAAGAGATTTGAAGTAGCTGCATCATGAACTCCCGGTTCACGAAACTCCGAAAAGATCTGGACCGTTGGATCCAAATCATCGAGGATCATTGGATCTCGTATAAGAACTCATGTATCAGGGTTCGGTGAATGGAGTGACCAGTGGTTTGGGTCACTGCATTTCGAACTCCTGGTTACCGAAACCCCAAAACCCGAAGTTCTGAAGTCCCAAAATATTCGAAGATGGAAGAACCGTAGCGGATTTTTAACCGTTGGATGTTGGGTAAACGTGGACTGTCGATCCACCTGGTTTACGCGAATTCGGTAAATCGAAACTCTGGGAGATAGATGTGCGTACCTTAAACTCTTCGAAGGTCGAAAGCCTGAGTATCACCTAGTAGTATAGCATTTTGTCATGACCTTTGGTTATGAGGGTAGGGGCTAAGAAAGAGGGAGCTATCACCTGAAAATTACAGAGCCAAGAAGAACTCGGAAATTTTTTGAAGTCGAAGTGTTTTCTTAAATCAGAATGGTTTTGAATGTGTGGAATTTGCTAAGAATGACGACCCGACAAATCCCTGTTTTCTGCATGTGTGTTTGCAGAAGCTTAGCAAGTTCTAGAACCGAATAGGGTTCTCGTTGAGAGAAGAGAATGGAAGAGGTGTGGATTGCCTCCAATTCAGAGAATGAAAGACAAGGAAAGAATTTCAACTTGGGAGTCGAAGGATCAAACTCTAATGGGCAAGGAAAAGAGATGGATAAGGAAGGACATATGATGAAAATCATTGAAAGATTGTAGAAAGATGCCTAGACTCACCAAGATGATAGCCGAAAGCTCATGAAATTCAGGGATAGGCAGGGTGAATTCAACTTAAGGATGTTGAAGAGTCTAGAAAGAATAGAAAATAAATTGAAAAGGGAGAGTGACTAAAGCAAGACAGAGAGTCGCACGACCCCTGAGAGGAAAACAAGATCAAGTAGTGTTAGCAGACATCCTCATCACTCCCCAAATCCTTCTAGTAGGGAAGCACATAGTATTTCAAGCCCATCTCCTACCAGAAATCACAGGAGATCTGGGATGGATGAATTGAAAGGGGAAATGAACAAGATCAAGCCTCCAACGTTCGATGGAGAACATGATAGGGAGGAATATGTCAAAACTTGGTTGTTGGGTATGAGGAAATACTTTCAACTATAGAATTATTCCTCTCATGCAGAGGGCATGATTTCCATGTATCAACTGAAGGGAAAGGCATCCATGTGGTGGGATCAACTTGTGTAGGTGAAACACATCAGGGAAAGGGACATCACATGGCAAGAATTCAAGAGGTATTTCGAGAGGAAATACTTAACTAAAAGATATTATGACAGAAAGATGAAAGAGTTCTTTGAACTCAAGCTCGACAACAAGACCATTGATGAGTATGAATGAAAATTTTTGGAATTACTGAAGTATGTTCCGTTCATCAAAGATGAGTCTGTCAAGATTCAGAGGTACCTAAGTGTATTACCACCTCCTATTGGGGATAAGATTTAGTATGATGACCCAAAGACTATGGAAGAAATGATAAGAAGAGAGAAGTGCTTATTTGAACAACAAAGAGAAAAGCCTACCTTTCAGAAGGCTTGGGATGACCAGAAAAAGTTCAAGAAAGAACAGAGGTAGAAGGGAAATAAACCACCCTTTTTTAGAAACAGTCCTCAAGAACAAATGTCTCTTAGAGAGCCCAGGAAGGTTGAAGTGAGTGGGAAAATGTCAAGGCCACCACCTATGGAATGTTGGGGTTGTAAAGAAAACCATAGGTACAGAGATTGTCCCCACATAAACGATAAACTAAGAGTTCTCCATAATGTTCATCAAGCTGAAACAGTGGAGGACATGGGCAATAGAATTCCAAGGATCTACGCAGCCCTGGACAACAAGTAAGTTGAGTATCAGTCGCACATGATTGAAGTAGAAGGTATGATCAGAAACCAACCATTTACTATTTTAGTTGATTAAGGGGCTAGCCATAGTTATATAGACCCTAGAGTAGTAGAAAGTTTGCATTTGATAAGAAGCAAACATGAAAAGTCTTGGTTAGTGCAGCTAGCTACAGGAAACAAGAGGAAAGTCACGGAGTTAGTCAAGTGTTGTCTTGTAGACATGAATGGACTGAGCACGAAGGTTGATTTGAACATTCTTCCGTTAGGCTCTTATGACTGTCTAATTGGGATGGACTAGTTGGACCAACACCATGCCATCTTGGACTGTCGGAACAAGGCATTCACTTGCTTAGATGAAGAAGGGAATAAGAGATTCGTCCAAGGAATTCCTAGCGCTGTTACTATTAGAGAAATCTCAGCAATGCAACTGAAGAAGTGCTACAGAAAAGGCTGTCAATTATTTGCATCCCATGTGGGGGAAATGCCTAAGGATAAGGTGTCAAGTATTGAGGATCATGAATTACTTAAAGAGTTCGAAGATGTATTCCAAGAAGTACCTAGACTACCTCCAAAAAGGGATATCAATTTCTCTGTGAACTTGATGCCTGGAGCAACTCCAGTGTCAAAGGCTCCGTATAGGATGAGTGCGCCAGAACTGAAATAGTTCTAGCTATAGATTGAAGAACTTCTGAAGAAGGGGTATATATGCCCAAGCATGTTGCCTTGGGGTGCCCCAGTCCTGTTCGTAAAGAATAAGGATGGAACACTGAGATTGTGCATCGATTTCAAGCAATTGAAAAAAGTAACGGTGAAGAACAAGTATCCTCTGTCGAGGATTGATGATCTCTTTGATCACTTGAAGGATGCAAAGATATTTTCGAAAATAGATCTAAGATCAAGATATCACAAAGTAAGAATGAACGATGAAGACACAAAAAGACCGCCTTTAGAAAAAGGTATGGTCATTATGAGTTCATAGTGGTTTCGTTCGGATTGTCAAATTCACCCACTGTTGTTATGAGCTTGATGAATGGAGTATTTAGGGACTATCTAGACAAGTTTGTCATCGTCTTCCTGGATGACATTCTGGTGTATTCCAGGACTGAAGAAGAACATGAACAACATCTGAGGATGGTGTTGCAGGTACTAAGAGATCACCAATTGTGTGCCAAGCTGAGAAAGTGCTCGTTTTATCAGTAATAGATCTATTACTTGGGACATATTATCTCAAAGGATGGGATAGTTGTAGACCCTGAGAAGATTGAAGCCATTAGAGAATGGTCAGTGTTAAGGAACATAATGGAAGTTAGATCCTTCATGGAATTGGCTATTTATTACAAAAGGTTCATCGTAGGGTTTTCCAAGATAGCTTACCCTATCACTTCCTTACAAAGAAAGGGGAAACAGTTTCACTAGACAGAGGGATGTGAGTAAAGTTTCCAGTGATTGAAGAAGCTGTTAACCAATGCTCCAATATTGAGGATTATAGATCCAAATGAATATTTCATAGTATGCACTGACGCTTGCAAAGAAGGACTGGGAGGGGTCCTCAGTCAGAACGGATTCGTAATCTCTTATGAGTCCAGGAAATTAAAAGAGCACGAGAAGAACTATGCAACCCATGACTTGGAGTTGGCAGCCATATTTCATGCTCTAAAGAAATGGAGGCATTACCTCATGGGAAGGAGGTTTGAACTTAGAATAGACCATAACGGTCTAAAATATTTGTTTGATTAGCCAACCTTAAATGCTAGACAAAGTAGGTGGCTAGAATTTATGTGTGAATACGACTTTGAGATCAAGCATATCAAAGGAAAGGAGAATAAAGTGGCTGATGCACTCAGAAGGAGGGTGCATGAATTACATGCTACAACCATTAGCATGTATCAGACTGATATTAAAAGAAGAATTCTGGAGGCTGCAAATGAAGATCTGCAGTACAGAGAATTGGTAGCCAAGCTACAACAGGGTAAGGTGCCACAGAAGATGGAAATTTATAAATTGGAAACAGATGGAATACTGTTGTACAAGAACAAAAAAAAATTTACCCAATGTCCAGTGCTTGAAATAGATGATTTTGTAGGAGATGCATAACGTGCCTTATGCAGGGCACCCTGGATATCAGAAAACAATAGCAGCGGTCAAGAGCCATTACTTTTGGTCGGGTATGAAGAGAGAGATCATTGAATACATCGCTAGATGTATGGAGTGCCATAAAGTTAAAGCTGAGCATAAGCACCTGGCAGGGTTGCTGCAACCTTTACCCATTCCTGAGTGGAAGTGGGAAGTAGTAACGATGGATTTTATTACGGGATTGCCCAAAACAACCAAGCTGCATGATTCAATCATGGTGGTGGTGGAAAAGCTTACAAAAGCTGCCCATTTTCTTCCACTAAAAACTACTCACAAGGAAGAAGATGTTGTTGATATTTTCATAAGGGAAGTGGCACGATTGCACAGAATTGTTAGAACGATTGTGTCCGACAAAGACCCAAAATTCACCTCAAATTTTTGGAAAGGATTGGTCGAAGGATTCAGAACGAATCTGAACTTTAGTACATCTTATCATCCTGAGTCTGATGGATAGACAAAGAGGGTGAACAGAATAATAGAAGACATACTGAGAATGTATGTGATGGACAAACCATCAAGATGGGAAGACTACCTGCACTTGGTAGAATTCTCCTAAAACAATGGGTATCATGCATCGTTGAATATGATCCCATTTGAAGCACTTTATGGAAGAAAGTGAAATACTCTAGTGAGATGGGATAATACAGCTGATAGAACAATAGTTGGACCAGAGTTGCTCAAGGAGATGGAGGACCAAATGATAAAAATTAAGCAGAATTTGAAAGATGCCCAGGATAGGCAGAAAAGTTATGATAATAAGAACAGAACCCACAGAGATTTCAAAGTGGGTGATCATTTTTTCCTAAAAGTGAAATCTAACCAGAGTTCCTTGAAGCTGGGAATTTGCGCCAAGTTGGCAGCCAAATTTTGTGGGCCATTTGAAATCCTGGAAAGGATTGGGCCAGTTGCATATATGATTGCATTACCTGCATCCATGACCGTACATAGTGTGTTTCATGTTTCATTGCTTAAGAAATATATACCAGATGCTAATCATGTTATCGATTGGAATGTGATTCAGGTGGAACAAGAAGTTGTCCTGCAAGTGCATCTTGTGCGCATATTGGGTAAGAAAAACAAGCAGCTCCAGAATCGAGCTATAGGGATTGTAAAGTTCCAGTGGACTTGGTATGGTCCTGAGGATGCGACATGGGAGCATGAAGATGTTATGTGGGCAGAGTACTCACATCTTTTTTAAAATTTTGAAAAGGTTGAAGATGCAGTGTAAAGTTGCACTGAGGACAGTGCAAAAATTAGGGAAGGGGATTGTAATGTCCCCAAGGTCGATCCCTGTTGTAAATAATATCTATGAAGTATAAAGCTTTCATTATGAATTGTAATTATGTTTTATAGGCTGGTGAGCCAAGTCATATAAGCTAGTGGGATTATGTGTTATTAGGCTAGGGAGCCTAAGTGTTGAAGGCCAGGAGCCTGATTTTTTTGTACATGTAATTATGCACAGTATTAATACAAAACATCTATGCATGTGGACCGACCATGATGAATGAGTGATGGGGGACTAAGCATCCAGAAAGCCTAGGTAAGGGAGAGGGAACTGAGAGGTTGGAAGAGGGGCTAAGCCGAGAGGGCTTAAACCCTTGAGAATAATATTAAATTATTACTATTCCAAAGCTGTGCAAATGTGATGTTTTATCCTAAGTTCTTTGGAAGGACGAGTAACTTCCAAATGGGAAGGAACCGGCTTCATGGGTGACACGTGTCAACCCAAGAACATGCAGTTAAAATTGTTGATTTGATCCATGATGGGGGTTCCTCCTCCATTCTACCATCGACTGTCTGAACTGGGAATCCCGTATGAACTCTGCAAGAATACCCTCACGCAAATCTGAAACCAAAAAGGCATGTTTTGATTTCTGGAGGAGCCGGTACGCCCTCTGTCAAAACCATCGAGTCTTTGTTCGACCTTCGCGTGGATTTCTTATCACGCACCCTCGAAACCCAGAACCGTGAGTATGCTCTGTATGGATGGTTGGGAAAACCGAATGTCCCGTAATTGTTGAGCCTAGTTGGGTTGAAGCATATGTCTATCATCTATTTGGGAAACCCGTGTTTGTTGTCCCAGTTGACTGTGGCAGCCACACAGTTCTTGGTTGGGCGTGGTTTGCTGCTATTGTATGTTCGTTGCTGAGCCTTGTTGTTTTTCTGCTTCGTACAGGAACGAGATTAAGGAAACCGGTTGTATGACCTATGTGTAACCTCTCTCCAAGTGAGGGAGGTGATTGTTGTTGAAGAGACAGGTTTTACCAAGCCTGTGAGCAACTCTCTTCAGGTGAGAGAGTGTGTGGAGGAAGGAGAGAGCTCCTGGAAGGAACCCTGTAGCTGCCACAGAGCTCGGAGATTTCCGGTCCGGTCTGTTGTTGAAGCCCAAGGCAAGGGAGGTTAGCAGCTGAAGGACTGTCTAGGTGACAGAGAAGGTGTATACTCCTTGGGTGGGACAGGCATGTCGGGAAGGAGATTCTATGGGAAGTGGGAATAAATGGTTCCTAGGAGAGAATCATCCTTCTTTTACGTGTATTCTTCCTATAAACCTTACCTAGCCTAAGATTCCTTACCCGGTGGAGCTTAGTCCCAGCTCGGGGGTGACCTACTACTGAGAGTGAGGAGCAACGTGGTCTAAGGCTTGGAGGTTCATGGAAGGTCTACACACAGTTTGTGGTGCATTAAATTAAGGCTTGGAGGTTCATGGAAGGCTTGTAATTAATTAAATTTCATACCTATGATTCTTGCAATGTTATCACGTATCTTGTTGTACATATGAATTATTGTTATTTCCATTACCTCTGAAATGATAGCAGTAATTATGTGTTTAACTTTAATTAAGCATTTTAAGTTCATTAGAATGCATAATGTGTTCCAGAAGTGTTTTTCTGCGTAGTAGCTTTGGCCCGACCTTGGGGTTGATGGTCGTGGGCATTACACTGAGGATTCTAGAGAACTCTACCAGGTGGGCATTGAGTTGGTACAAGTGTGCACAGAAGGAACTCTTGTTTGAGTTGAGAGAGAAGAGAAGTGTCACAAGAGGATACACTCACAGGGTTACTGAACACCCTGTAGGCTCCGCAAAGCGTGCTTGAGCAGGAAGTTTCCAGAGGGCACTTACATCCCTTCAAGGAGAGAAAGGGACAGAGACACTTCGAGGTCAGAGACATAGATAAGGTCAGAAGAGATAGCACCATTTCATGCAAAGGTCCTGCAAGAGGTTGGAAATTTTGAAGGAACCTTTGAGGTTCAGAGAAATAAAGCTCAGAAGGGTGAACGCCTCTTAGAATACAAGTGGGAGCCAAGGTTATAGGCTTCGCAGAAAAGACAAAGGCCGAGGCATTTTGGAGAAAGAAATATTCCAAGGGAAAGGAATAAGGGCATGCTCAAGGTAGAGCACAACTACCATTAGATCAGCTGGAGAGGCAAGATCTGGGTCATTGAAGTCTACGTCCAGACGCACATAGGAAAGCTCACAAGGAAGAGAAACAGATCTGGGTCGTCAGATCTAGTGCAAAGGACCGATAGCCATCGGATCTGGAGGAAGGCGCATGGAGTTTAACCATTGGGAGGTCACGCAGGAGAGGAGTTGAAACAGACGGTGGAGACGCTTCATGGAGAAGTGAAAAATCCCGTGGGTCGTTGGATCATTTTCGTGAATTCGGGAATTGTGAGGTTGGAGTGCAGGCCAAATCCTTGGTTTCTCCAAGTCCCGAATCTCAAAAGGGGTAACAAGAGAAGAAACGGGTGGTGGAGACGCTTCATGGAGAAGTGCGAAATGTCGTGAGCCATTAGATCTCGCAGATCAGAGAGAAGGTTAAGGCTGAGTGTCTTTTAGTGTTCAGGAGCTCAGGAGGAGTAGAAATCGTTGGATGAGAAGAAACAAGAGTCGTTGATCCTCCTTTGGAGTGGAATTTTGGCATTTCAGCAATTCCGATGACAAGGAGCTGGGGCACTTTGCGTTGAAAAGCCCGAAGTCGCAAAACACGACGTGTATTTGTAGTAGGGTTGTGGTCACGAAGGAAGCAGTCACATGGACCAATATTTGTTCAGGGGTTAATCGTCGTTGAGCCCATTTCGACATTTTGGCATTCCGGAGTTTGAGAAGTAGAGGAGGCTGTGATTTTGGAATCCAGAGTTTCAAACTCCCGATTTTTGAAATCCCAAAATATCCAGAGCCATCAGATCAAGGAAGATCTCAGCCATAGATCATGTGGGAGGTGAGGCTTCAGGAATTTGGGAATCAGAGTTTCGAGAGGTAAGGAAAATCTCTTCTGTGGATTTTCACGAGTTGCGAAATCCTGAAGAGACAAAGGAATAGGACCCAATCCTTGGTAGAGGGTCATATGGCCCCATAGAGTTGAGGGACAATAGTCGTTGGGCCCCAATTGAGTTTCGGGACTCAAGAGGTAGAGTTGCATGGTCAACAAAACTCCTGAAATCACGAAGAGAGAAACGTCGAAAGGTGGGTCCCAAGTATCAGTCAGAGGATACATGTGACGAAAGTCAAAGGAGTGGTCAAGGTTCGACGAAAATCCTGAAAGGTCGTCGATCTCACCAAAGGAGAAATTTTAGAATTCGGGGAATCATATGGGAAGAGGAACGATTGTTGGTTCTTTGCTCAAGTTCCAAAAATCCAAAATTCGTGGGCAACAAGTGGCGTGTGTTCGACGCATTGAAGGAGTCAACCTTCATTGACAATTCGCATTTCGGCATTTGCCAAGAGCTGTGGAAATACATTGGGACTCTCCAACTCCCGAAACCTGAAGTCCTTTGTGGCTTAAACAAAGGGTTTAATTAACCCTTGCCATGGTTTTAGTGAAGATCATGTGTGGATCTCAACCTGAGGGTTGGGGGTCCGCATCAGTTGTGGTATCAGAGCCTGGTTTTGTCTGTATATTTCAGATAGAGGGAGCTAGAGGAAAAGGAGTAGTCTGATACGCACCAGTTGTGGTATCAGAGCTTTATTTCGTTTGTATATTGCAGGCAGAGGGAGCCAGAGGGAAAGGAAGACAGAGTGTTGAAGCTCTATGATGATTGTTGCAAGGTGCGCAACAGTCAATAGACAGTTAGGAGGATTGTAGGAAAGGCTGGAAGCACTCACGGTTGCAGCGTGACAACAACAAGTTTTCCAGAAGGGTAGACAGGAACGGGAAGATGGCTACTAAAGGCCATGGGCGTGGTCACAGGGAAGACCGCAAGTAGAAGAAAAATCCAGAGATGGATCTGGAACTTGCTGAGGTAAGGGAAAGAATAGAGTAACTTGCATTGCAAATGCAACGGGATGCAAAGCCGCATTGGGTATATGCATGGACCATAAAGAGAAGGGTAAAGTGGCCAGTTCAGTATTTATTGGCCCGAAAGTAGCAGAGACTGCTAAAGGAATGGATGACGCATATTAGAAGCCTCGATGACAGAGAAGGAGTGGTTCACACTTGTGAACCAGAGACTGGGAGAAATCTCAGTGACGTTGAGAGTGAGATGAGATCATTGGAGGATCTCATAGACTGCCAAGTGGGCAACAAAAAATTACCAATCTTCCAAGTGGGCAAGGAGAAGGATATGAGATTGTTTGAAAGTCTCGGGAGCTCAGAAGTGAGTTCATGTCAGGAAGTAGTGTTGATGTAGATGGGATCTATTGATCTCATAGACTACCAGGTGGGCACCATAAAAATCCCATATTGCCAAGTGGGCAAGGGAGAGTAAATGAAATCAGAGGTGAGTTCATATCAGCAAGAGGAGCTAACATAGAAGGAAGGTCCGAAAATTATTCTGATGATTGGGGGAATTTGAGTATTCCTGCCAAATAGTCCAATAGAGGCTAATACAAGCATTGTGCATGAGGGTATAGTGCAACAAGAATATGAGAAGGAGGCCATGGGGCCAAATGATTTTAAGGTTAACTGTGTCTATGATGTAGGTACGAAAAAGGAATGACAGTCATCAATGATTGTCATAGAGGGAGAGGAGGAGCAGACACTACTATTTGCCCCAATAAAAGAGGAGCATGCAAATAAGATGCTCACTCCATGGGAAATGGAGTTAGAGATGTTGGAGGATTGGTTGAACAATCCATAGCTAGTATATGGCTGCCATGAGGAGATAGTCATGTAGATGTTAGCAGAGGAGCATTCCAAGGAATCACTCAGAATTTTCAACCAAGGGGTTGAACAGATGATAAATGCAGTGCTAAGGCGTGCAACAGAAGATGAAGGATAATTCCAGTCTGAGGAGCAGCTGGAGTAAGCTGGAATTCAACCAGCACAAGGGGAAATGGAAGAAGCTAATATGTAAGAGAAGGTGACTGAACAACAGTTCAGTCAAGAAAATAAGACTGCAGAGATGAATTTTGCAGCAGGATGGCAAGTTGAATCCACAGAGGAAAAATATGGCATGGGAGATCTAGTTGATCGACCCATTTGCCGGGAAGAAGTGCAGATGAGGAGACTGCATAAGGAGACCCATCCACTGGAGTAGCTGGACAAGGTAATTGAAGAAATCATAAGGTTGATGTCGAGTTCATCAGCAGAAGAGGACAACAAAGGGAAGTTGAGTAGAGGAGAACCTGCCATAGTAGTAGGGTAGCAGAAGCAACAACAACAACAAGGTGATGGAGCGGATGGACAACTCCAAAGAACTGTTTGGGATCTAGGGGAATTTCGATGGCCATGATGGGAAGATCTTGAGTAGGAGCTCATGAATTTTTCACAACAAAGGAGTATGATGCAGGAGCATCACTCCAACCTAGCTACGCACTAGCTAGCCAACACATCAAGCGCACATTCAATGGAAGGAGAGAGGCGCAACCCTCTCGTTTCTCAAATTTTGAAAAATTGTATTAAATGTTGTAAGCCTGGTAGAGCCAAAAACCATGCATGTGCATAGGCTTTATATAAAGTTTGCCTTAAATGGTTGTAAGGTTGAGATCTAGATCTGATTCAGACTAGACAACCATTCAATGTAATTGAATGTAAATTAATGAGAGTTGGTGAGATGGAGGGAAGATCTCGAGGAGCCCCTCTTTGTAAAAATATCTTATTTGAATCTAGAGTTAGTTCAGGCAGATAAGAACAGAAAGGATAGGTTAGAGAAGAGAGGAAGTTGTGACTCTGTTGCAATCCGAGCTCACATTGTAAAGAGGCATTTCATATTAATACAATCATAGTCATTTTTCATGCATGTTGTTGTTCATGTGTTTGTGAGTTCATGAATGAATGTATTTATGTGTTGACGATATGTTGTAGAGTATGTTAGATGTGAATTTGCAGGGATAGATAGATTTTTCTATCTGAGAGTTCTTTGATTTCAAGTTTGGATTCTTTGTGGTTTCATGCAAGAGTGCATGACAGAGTACTACGGTCTCTAAAAAACAGTGCAGGAGTGCACTTCTAAATTCTACGGAATTTCAGACAAAGACGCGCCAGGAGGGTGCACTAGCTAAAGTCATTGACTCAGGGAGGAAGCCTCAAGGTTGTTGAACACCTTGAAGGAGAAATTGTGTAGAGGAGAGCACAGAGAAGAGAAACAGAATTGTTGATAATTCTGTAAATGCTCTGCCAGGAGGGCATTGAGAAAATGCATAGGATGCATTGAGGAGAACTCTATTTCGGGTTCGATGAGAAGATAGAGTCACTGAGGATTTTGGATAACTCTGCCAAGTGGGCATTGAGTTGGTACAAGTGTGCACAGAAGGAACTCTTGTTTGAGTTCAGAGAGAAGAGAAGTCTCACAGGAGGAGACACTCATAGGGTTACTGAACACCCTATAGGCTCAACAAAGCGTTCTTGAGAAGGAAGTTTCCAGAGGGAACTTACATCCCTTCATGGAGAGAAAGGGATAGAGACACTTTGAGGTCAAAGCCATAGATAAGCTCAGAAGAGATAACACCATTTCATGCAAAGGTCCTACAAGAGGTTGCAGAGTTCGAAGGAACATTTGAGGTTCAGAGAAATAAATCTCAAGAGGAGGAACGCCTCTTAGAATACAGGCGGGAGACAAGGTTACAGGCTTCGCAGCAGAGACAAAGGCCGAGGCATTTTGGAGCAAGAAATCTTCCAAGGGAAAGGAAGAAAGGCATGCTCAAGGTACAACACAACTACCATTAGATCAGCTGGAGAGGCGAGATTTGGGTCATTGAATTCTACGTCCAGACACACGCAGGAAAGCGCACAAGGAAGAGAAATAGATCTGGGCCATCAGATCTAGTGAAAAGGACCGATAGCCATCGGATCCAGAGGAAGGCGCACAGAGTTTAACCTCTGGGAGGTCNGGAGAAGTGCGAAATCCCATGGGCCATTGGATCAATTTAGTGAATTTGAGAATCATGAGGTTGGAGTGCGGGCCAAATCCTTGGTTGCTCCAAGTCCCAAATTACGAAAGGGGTAACAAGAGAAGAAACGGATGGTGGAGACGCTTCGTGGAGAAGTGTGAAATGTCGTGAGCCATTAGATCTCACAGATCAGAGAGAAGGTTAAGGCTGAGTGTATTTTAGTGTTCAGGAGCTCAGAAGGAGTAGATACCATTGGATGAGAAGAAACAGGAGCCGTTGATCCTCCTTTGGAGTGGAATTTCAACATTTCGGCATTTCAAAATTTTCGATGACAAGGAGCCTAGGAACTTTTCATTGAAAACCCTGAAGTCATGAAATGCGACGTGTCTTTGGAGTAGGGTTGTGGTCATGGAGGAAGCAGTCACATGGACCAAGATTTGGTTAGGGTTTAATCGTTGTTGAGCCCATTTCGGCATTTCGGCATTTCAGAGTTCGGGAAGTAGAGGAGGCAATGATTTTGGAATTGAGAGTTTCAAACTCTCGGTTCACAAAATCCCAAATGATCCAGAGTCATCGGATCAAGGAAGATCTCAGTCGTAGATCATGTTGGAGGTGAGGCTTCGAGAATTTGGGAATCAGAGTTTCGAGAGGTAAGGAAACTCTCTGTTGTGGATTTTCTCGAGTCGTGAAATCCTGAAGAGCGAAAGGAATAGGACCCAATCCTTGGTGGAGGGTCATATGGCCCCATAGAGTTGAGGGACAATAGTCGTTGGGCCCCAATCGGGTTTCAGGGTTTTGGGACTCAAGAGGTAGAGTTGCATGGTCAATACAACTCCTGAAATCATGAAGAGAGAAACACCGAAATGTGGGCCCCAAGTATCAGGCAGAGGATACGTGCGACGGAAGTCAAAGCAATGGTCAAGGTTCGACAAAAATCCCGAAAGGCCATCGATCTTGCCAAAGGAGAAATTTCAGAATTTGGGGAATCATATGGGAAGAGGAATGATTGTTGGTTGTTCTCTCAAGTCCCGAAAAGCCGAAATTAGTGGGAAACAAGTGGCGTGTGTTTGGCGCATTGAAGGAGTCAACCTTCGTTGACAATTCACATTTCTGCATTTTCCAAGAGCTGTGGAAATACATCGGGACTCTCCAACTCCCAAAACCCGAAGTCCTTTGTGGCTTAAACAAAGGTTTTAATTAACCCTTGGCGTGGTTTTGGTGAAGATCCTCTGTGGATCTCGGCCTGAGGGTTGGGGGTCTACATCAGAATGTTGTTATGTGTTGATATCCTGTTGTTGTATTGTAAATTCCAGAAAACGGTCCCCACCCTCTCTTGTCTTTTTTCCTTTTTTTAAAGCGGTTTTACCTTGCAGCCAGTACTTCAACATGTTCCATTCCTCTTCTAGCTCTGGGGGTAAATTGGTCATTTCCCACCTTATCCAAAAGTGGCTCTCATCATTTTCCCAATGTGAGATGTCCCACATACTATGTAAATTATGGAGTCTCATCCACTCTTTAAGTCGATCTAGACCCTGCCTCGAGTCTAGTGGTGGGTCTCCCATGATTGAGTATTTCCAAACCTTGATTTCTTTACCATTGCCTGGTATCCAAGTGAGGTGAGGCTTAAAGTGTCTAAGAGCCTTCTGGAAAAGAGAGAAAGTTGGGGATCCTTTCTCCACCTTTGTTGGACTGTCGAGGTAGTTTTTCCTTGGGCCTTGAAAGTACTTCTTCCATAACGCTCTTTTACTCTAGGAGGAATTTCTGGTTATTATGCGCCATAAGATATTTTCTCCCAAGGCTAAATTTTGAGTCTGTAGGTTTCTAAATTGGAGGGCCCCTTCAAGGTAGGGCTTGGTTATTTTTCCTAGATTATAAGGTGCAATTTACTCCCTGTTTGCGTCCCTCCCTCCGAGAGGAATATTCTGAACAACGCTTCAATTTTCTGGAAAGTAGACATCAGGGCCAAAAGTAAGGAGCTTTGGTAAATCGGGATGCTTGCTAACACTTCTTTGATGAGGACCACTTTGCTTGCAAGGTTTCACCAATTTTCTCCCCATGAGATAATTCTATTTTTAAGTTTTCCTATCAGCTGGTCCCAATGTGAAGCCTTTGGATTGGATTTGAAAATAGGGACTCCCAAGTATTTAAACACATCCCAGGTGGTGCAGCCTTCCACTCCAAGGACTCTTGAGATATCTAGCATCTCCCTTGGAGTTATGTTCCACCCAAAGATCTTACTTTTATTCAAGCTTATCACACTTCCTGAAACTTCTATGTAGGTGTCTAACTCCTTTTTGAATTTTTTTGCTGTAGGCATACTCGCTCCTCCCATTAGCAATGTGTCATTTGAAAATTGAGCGTGGTTGATGTCTTTTACCCCAGGGGAAATTCTCAGGCTGAGAAGGTTGTTCTGCAATTGGTCGTGATCCAATTGGAAGTTAAGAACCGAGGCTTGGATGGCATAGAGGAGAGGGGAGAGGGGGAAGCCTTCCTGAAGACCTCTGGAGGCTTGAAATAACTTAGTGTCCTGTCCATTCACTAGAGGGTCTATCCATGGGGAACCGATACAAGATTTAATCTAATTTATGAAGGAGGAGGTGAAACCAAAATTTTCCATGACCTTGAACAAAAAATTTTGTTTGACTCTATCAAACGCATTTGCCAAATCGAGTTTGATTATCATACCTTTGTCTTTTCCACAGACTCTTGAGTACAGGGCCTCTTGAACGAGGATGATGTTAGCCACTATATACCGACCTTTTACAAAACCTCCTTGATTTTTCGGGATAATTGTGGGAAGAATATTTTTAATTCTGTTAGCTATTATTTTGGTGAGTATTTTGTAACTTGTGTTGTAGAGAGAAATTGGACGAAACCTTTCGAAGTTGACTGCTCCTTTTTCTTTGTGAATTAGAACAAGAAAAGACAAATTTGTTCCTCCTCCTATCTTGGTGCAAGTCTAAGACTTCTTGATCAACTTTGTGAGGTCTGATTTTATTATATCCCAACTGTTTTGGTAAAATCTAGCTATGAACCCATCTAGACCTAGGGCTTTGTCTGGGTTCATTTGATCAAGTGCCTCTTTTATTTCTTGTTGGTGTACTACCCTAGTTTGCTTGATGTTGAAATCTTCATGAATGAATGTCGGAATTAAAGAGAGAGGGTAAACTTTGGGATCTATAGCAGTTCTTTGAGTTTTTGTGTAAAGAGTTTCGAAGGCTTCTATCGAAATTGCTTTTATGCCTTCAAAATCTGTTATTGTATGATATTGGACCTGAATTTCTGTGGCATTATTGCACTGCTTTCGAGATTCAGCTTGTTTGTGGAAGAAGCCAGTGTTTTTATCCCCTGCTTCCAACTAGAGGCTCCTAGATTTTTGTTGCCAGTACTTTTCCTCCTCTCTACAAGTTTGATGCCAATTCCTTTGGAGCTAATCCTCTTGTTGAAAATTTTCTTGGGTGATTTCTTGATTTTCCATATCTAGCTAGTGTTTTTCAAGCTATTTTTGGGCTTCTTGGTGGGATCAAATAGTGTTAGGAAGAGTTTTTTCCTAGGACTTTAGCACTACCTTTAATCTTTTAAGTTTTTCTTCCCAAACAAAAAAGGCAGAGCCTCTTATTGTTTCATTCCAGGTTTTGGTGACCAGATCCTGGAAGCTTTCATCTTGGAGCTAGGCTGGGCTAAATTTGAAAGGGATTGACCCAAGGTTCTTGTCATGTGAAATATCCAACTTGATTGGTTTGTGGTCTGACACACTATGAAGGAGGATGGAGGAGGACAGGGTGAGGCCCAGAAGCATAAAGGTGCTATGAACTAAGAACATGTCCATCCTAGCAGCAATGTGCCTCAGTCCTGCCCTCTTATTGGACTACGTGTATTTTCCTTTAGAAGGTTTGACATCTTCTAGCTCCCAATCTGACATGATATATTCTACCCATTCCCTTGATGGATCTCACACAATGGAGCCACCTTTTATCTTGGTTGCTGCTAGGGTCACACAGAGGTCCCCCCCAATAATGATATTTTCCAGCTCATTTAGTAGCAGGTAATATTTTAGGGTATCCCAGCAAAAAAAAATTCCTCCAAGAGGACAGGCACATAAATATTGAAGAGACTTACCTGTCACCCCATTTCTTTATGAAGGAGGTTGGTGTAGATCCAATTCTTGCATGTTTCATATTTAATGAGGTCATACCTCATATGGTTCTAGAGAGTGCCTATACCTCCTGAGGCTCCTCTTGCGCTTTTTGTTATTCCTTTTCTTGTTTTCCAAATTTCATTTGTTATGTTGAGGAAGTCTTGTTCTTCCATATTGGTTTCCTGGATAAGAAGGATCTTGGAATTCGAATTTTTGATGATATCTTTAAGCGCTTCTTCCTTTATTCTACTGCTGAAACCCATGCAATTCTAGCAGGTTAGTCTCACGATTTACCTGGGGTGGAGATATGGGCTCCTTGAGGGGAATTGGAGTGCTTCCTTGTTTGTCTAAAATTGATCAGATGTATGATTGTTGGTTGCGATCCACTCGAGACATCTTTGTATGTCTCCTTTTCTCTTTCTTCTTTCTTGGATTTCCTGCCTTGACCTATTTTTATTGGGGTGATAATGGTGTCACTTGCTCCCTCATTGTCACTGTTTGAGGAGACCTCACCTTCCTCCACTTCTGGATCTAGGTTCTTTCCCCCCGCGGTTTGTCCTTTCTCTTCCACCCTTTATGACATCGGCTCCTCTATGGATTATGGTGTTGACTTCCCTTGCTCTTCTTTTGCTATAGGTAAATCCTGAGGGGATTCCCCTCTTGTTTTCTCTATTTCTGGATCTAGCCCCCTAAACCTGTTTGATGTCGTTGTCTCTGGCTGGTTTCCTTTCTCCTTGGATTGTGTAGGGTTTGTCTTTGCATTCCTTGTGCCTTTTGCCTCGAATGAGGCTCTTCCTCTTCTGGGTTGTTGCCATCCTTCTCCATTGTCTTTCTCCTTGTTTGGGTCTTTAGGGAAGTTTCGATGAAAGTGGTTGTACTCGTGACAACCCCTACATTTGAACGACAATTATTCATAATCAAGCTTCTGTTAATGCTTCCAATATCCAACATTTAACTTGATTTCCTCTGGGAGACCTACATCTAGATCCACTTCCACACAAATGCACACGTAGGAGTATTGGTCCTTGGGGTCTGCCCTGTCGATATAATGACCAAGCCCATTTTCGATTGCCTGGAGCGAAGTGGGATTCCAACAATGGATTGGGATGTTTGGGACTCTTACTAAGACCGAGATGTCCTTGGGCACTTCAACTGTTGGGTCAAAGCTTGGCGTCGAATGGTTCAGGTAGAGACCTTGAGTTCCCATGAAATAAGGTCTATTTCTGAAGATGAGATATCGGTCTTCTTGCGAGATTTATTCAAATATAAAGAAGCCTATTCCCACCGCATAGCATGCTACACTATTATGGATCAACGGGGACCAGTTTATTTAGATCCAGTTGTCTGTGGACCTGGATGAGGGTCAGAGCCCCATACATTGTCCTACCAAACCATGATCTGACAAGGAGACCGCTACACACATAGGGTGGTCAGTGGGAAGATCAATCTACGGAATCGAGTCAAGATTCTTAACGAAGCTTGGGGGAGTAGCTAGGGAGGCTTCTTTCCATGGGCAGCCAAAATCTTGCGGAAGGAGTCAACTGTGGAAGGAGGGGGCGATGGCACCCCTCCTTCAGGGGCGACCATGACTGCAGCAGAAGCACTCAGAAGGTTAACCTTAGGAGACCTCAGAGCGATACTGTTACAGGTGTTATGTTATCATACCCACGATCTTATGAACCAAAAATACATTGTTAATAACAATGTTAACAAGAATTTGATAATGGTCATAGGAATTTGTAAAATATACTCAAAACATCTTATTTTTATTTTTTTTATTGAGTTAAAGGCCCTTTTTATAGCATGATATGTGGGAGATATTTGATTCCCTAAATAAAGAAATAAAACTAGAAACTTTGTTTTTAAATGGAAATCTTTATCTTCATGTCTATGATATTCATATGAAAGAATAAAAATAAATAAACTAGAACATTAAATCTATGAAAGAATGAAAAAATATTATATTTCCCAATGAAAATATTTTAAAATACATCATGGGAGAAGGCCTCCTTGGCCTCCTCCTTGGTAGGTTTCTTGTTGTTTGTCAAGTCTATGGTTTGGCTTGGCTCCTCTCTTTTGTGGTTCAAAAGTGATGATGAATTTGACCAAAAGATCTAAGGAAATTTCAGCAGCACTTTTTTACTTTCAATGGATGAGATTTGGAAAATGGAGGTGACCTCTTAAATTAATAGGAAAAATGGTGGTTAATTTTGATATGGTGGTGGTAACAAAATATCATTATTTCACTCTATCAATTTTAACCATCACTTTTAAGGTTTTTTATTTTATTTTTCTTTTATGGATAATTTCAATAAATAAAGGTCATTAAAGTGTTATATGACTTTAGGAGATGAAAATAAAAAGTGGTTCATTAGGTTATAATAGTGGAAAATGATGTAAATGTGGGTTTATACATATGATACCCATACTAATGGATACACCAAGGCACTAACACCAAGGCACTAGATCTTATTCTAATGTTGGTTTTCTACAAACGAAAAAGTTTAGTAAATTTTAGATTAGAATTTTTTCTTACGTTGTTGATTACTCAACGGGTACATAATGAAATTTTAGTGATGTTTGAAGACACTTTTCAATCCATAAAAAAAAAATAATCAATGAAAAATAATGCAACTTTATTTCGATGAAATATATGAAAAGGAAGGGAGAGATCATTATCACTGTCAGTTTTTTATAACAAATTAATTATTCTAACATGCTCTCACTAGCCATATAAAGATAACCAAAAAATTTCTCTTTCAATCCACTAAAAAAAGTTCAATGCACCAATGAAATATTTATAAAAAAACTCAAATTATTTAATGCTATCTTGCTAATGAAATGCAAAAATTTCTTTAATATACTATAGAAAACAAGATGCAAACCACACCAACAAACAAAGAAATTTCATGGATGTATGATACTGGTAGAGATACTAACAAGAACACGCCAATGTTTATATTTGATGCAAAGAACCAAATATTCAAAAGGAACCAAGTAGTGGCATGCAAGATTTAACCAAACAAAAAAGGAACTACAACACACAACCAATTCCAAAAATACCCTCAAAAGGTGCTTCACAAGTCACTATTCTCCAAGAAGAAATCTTAAGTAAGCACAAAGAACAAAAATGCACTCTAAGCGATAAAACCTCAAATCCACACAAAAATAATATCATAGTCCTATCTAGGGGTCAACCTATAGACTACAAGCCATATGAAATCTCCCTAACCTAGTCTAAGAACAAAGATAAAGAAAAAATGAAAAAACGTCGCAAAAAAACAATCTACAAGAGGCAATTGCATTGTCCTAGTGGTGAAACCAATGACTAGAAATATGTGGTCATGCCTTGTGAGTTATGTAGATATTGATCAGTCTATTTTTCTACCAAAGAGAGCGAGAGAATAGGAAGGAAACTTGAGAAAGGGCCCATATTTTGCATAGATATGACATATTTGAGGGATCTAACCATCGAGAAAGTAATGAGGAAGCCAATTAAGATGAAAAATAATATCAGAAACATAAAAAATAAATGGTCTTCCAAATACAAGGAATAATTAATAGATCCTTCCCTAGTGGAGTCGTCGATTTTTATGTGGAGAAATCCTCCTTGTGGATAGGTGAGCACTCCCTCATATATGCCCTTAATCTGATACACATTATAGGATATAAAAAAGTACAGTTTCCCTCTAGATCTAATGTATATGATCCTAGTACATTGATCCAGGGGGATATTGGTGGCCACCTGCCTATTCCACTTGGACCCCCACCATTGTTTTTTTCAGTTTTTCAATTTCCTTAATTGTAGCACAATTTACTATTTTTGACAGTTTTTCGGGTCTTGAACTTCTAGAGCCATTTTGAGGCCCTAAAAGACATTTTTTGTCCATGGTTCGATCGATGAATATTAGTTTCTTATAAACCAAGATATTCACTATTAAAATTTGTATTTCTCAGATATGTCTTTCTAACGATGTATAATATGCGTCAAACGGAGATAATATGCCAATTTTACGACCCCGGGAAATTGATGTACCAATTTACCCCGACGAGGTCCATATTCTGGCGTTTCATCTTATAGGGTTAGGTTTGTGGATGCTTAGGGTTTCCATTGTTTCTCAATAACATATAGGCCTTTGAGCCTCATTGTAACGCTAAGTTCATAGGCCTGTAGCCACCACATCTCTTCTCAGAGATAAGCTACCAAAGCCCTAGCTAGTTTATTTCTATTATTTCTATAAACAAATTTCAGTTCTTTAATATTAATGAAATGAAGTTTTATTTCTGCTGCATTTTTGTATTCATGGTTATTTGTGTATTCTGTTGTGTTCCTGCATAAATTTGGATCAGTGGTATCAGAGTGGTATGCTCTTTCTCGATCCTTCTTTGCATGTCCCCAACGAGGTCGGGGTATAAGGAGTTAGGGCTCGATCTGGTTGAACCTTTGCAAGATCAGCCTCACAAACCCTGACGGTCGCCCATGGGGGACGAAAAATAAATATGAGGGAGCAGGATATCCTATCAAAATATTCCTCGAGGAGGCCCTTGAAAAACAAAGGAATGCGGTGATGGATAAGTTCACATATATCCTTCAACAATTGCCCATTGGCGGCGCATCTGCATCCAGGATCCACTCTGGAGGCGCAACCCCTTTTAAGGTATAAGTAAACTTTGGCATTCCCATACTTGATGGCCAAATAGATGTAGATGTCATAGATAGATGGTTGAATATATTAGAAGGATATTTCTCAGTTCATGACTTTTATGACCGGGAGAAGATTAATTTTTCACTACTCAAAGTCACCACCCATGCCAAGGACTGGTGGGAAACCTACTGTGAGAAAAAGGATGAGGAGAAACCCTCCATGTTCTTGTTCGTACCCACTTCAAATTATTTATGATATGTCATTAACGAACAATATTATCTTATGGGGAGCTATGAGGACAAGTACATATAATGGACTACGTTGTGGCAACAAAGGGATCAAGATGTGCATGATCTAATAAATTTGTTCCATACCCTACGCACAAAGTTGGGTATCAAAGATTCAGAGAAACATTTGGTGTTGAAGTACCACATTTTTCTACACAGATACATTCATGAGGAAATGGAGTTCCTCGACATCTCCTCAATTTGTATGACATACCGATATGCTGCCAAGATTAAGTAGAAATTCAAACAAAAGAAGAGAGACTTTGGATATGCGAATCAAAAGCAAGTGAAAGGTTCCCTGAAACACCAGAACAAAGGAAAAATCCAATACATGGTGGCTCAAGACAACCTGCCAAAGCTGCAAGCAAATAAATACAATACGAAGCCAAGGAAGGACATGGGAAAGTGGTGTGAGTTCCATAAGAGAACCACTCACAACACAAGTGAGTGTCAGGCCAAACAGTCATTGGTGGCCAAGATGAGGGCTTCTGAATTAGATGGATGCTCCGGCACTGAATCAGAACCCAAGAAGGGGAATGATCAAGGGAAACAGATTATTGATGCAGAGCCCAACACCATTGTTGCCAACACGAAGATCCAAAAGGAAGAAACGAAAGATCCAAAGGAAGAGGAGTGTCTCTTCCACTCTGATATGTGGGTAAAGGGTTCCCCACTATAGTTAAATGTCAATAGTGGGAGCCAAAAGAACCTCATTTTAGCAGAGGTCGTGAAGTGGTTGGGCTTGCCAACCACAACACATCCACATCCATACACCATCGGGTGGCTTCACCAAGGACGGGATCTTTGCATCAGCCAAGAGTGTCGCCTGCCCTACAACATCAAGCCCTTCACCCATGAGGTATTATGTGATATTGCTCCTCTTGATGTTTGTGATTTATTATTAGGCCAACCATACTTGTGGAAGCGACATGTTGTGTATGAGTCCCGACCTCACATTTTTATTGTTACCTTGGGAAATAAGTTGTATAGGATACCAGAGGTACCATCACCTGTCACTATATCTTTGGTTACTACAAAACAATGCAGTAATCTCATTTACAAAACCAAGATTTTTTTTTTCCTAATGATCCTCCCTAAGGGAAAGAATAAGACTGTGGACATGACCTCCAGACAGGGCCCCTCCGCATGACAAAAAAAAATGGACAAGGTTGTGGAGGAGTATTGAGACATATTCACCTCACCCGCAGGGGTGCCTCTACACTATCAGGTCAATCACCTCATTGATATGACCCCAAGTGCGTCGCTTCCCCATGGACCGATCTATTGGCACTCTATTTTGGAGAATGATGAAATGAAAAGGAAGATTCAGGAGCTGCTGCATAAAAGTCACATTCGATGAATTTCATCGCCCTGTCGGAGCCCAATCGTGTTGGTACAAAAGAAGGATGAGACTTGGAGACTCTGTATTGACTATTAGGTGCTTAACAAGATCACTATCTGGAATAGCTACCCGATCCCACAGATTGATGACCTTATGGACCAACTCAAAGGGGAAAAATATTTCACCAAGATCAACTTGAATTTCGCGTAACACCAAGTACCAATCGAACATTCCGATGTATGGAATATTTCCTTCAAATCCAAGGAGGGCCTATTCGAATGGCTGGTCATGCCTTCAGGTTGACGAATGTTCATGAAACCTTCATAAGGCTGATGGATGACATCTTGTGGCCATTCACCAACTCATTTGTAGTAGTGTACTTGGATGACATCCTAATCTTCATCTAGACTTGGGAAGACCACCTCCACCACATCCGATAGGTCCTCCAAACACTGTGGAAACACAAGTTGTGTGCCAATTTTGAGAAGTTCACTTTTGGTATGACCCAGGTTCAGTATTTGGGATGCATTATTAATGATCATGGGGTGCATGTGGATCCAACCAAGATCCAATTCATCCGGGATTCGTCATCCCCGACCACTCTAACAGCGCTTCGCAACTTTCTGGGTATTGCTAATTTATACCATAGGTTCATGTTGGGATTCTCTCATATCACTTGGCCCTTAAGTCAATTAACCAAGGGAGGAGTGAAAGAAAAATTATTTTGGTCGGAATATCAACAGAAGACGTTAGTAGAATTGAAACATCACCTCTGTTGTGCCCCAGTTCTCACATTACTAAACTTGAAACAACCATTTGAGATCGAGACAGATGCCTCTGACTATGCTATTGGGGCAGTTCTTACTCAACAGGGACATCCAGTGGAATACCATAGTGAGACACTATCCAACATAGTCCGAAAGTATCTCGCTTATGACAAAGAAATGTATTCCATTGTGCAGGCTTGCTGACAATGGAACCATTACATTTTGGGGAAGGAAATGATCATCCACATAGACCACCAACCCTTGCAGTTCATATAGACACAAGGGAATTTGCAGAACGATCACCATCAGAAGTGGTCCACATATATGCAACAATTTAATTTGAACATCAAGTACAAGAAGGTCAACACCAACAATGTTGCAGACTGCCTCAGTTGACCATTGATCATGGAAATAACCACTGTGTTCAACTCTTGTGGGCATGAGACTTCTGATTGGCCATTTCTCTACAAGAACGATCCAGATTTCGGCCACACATACACGACTCTCTTGAAGGGTAACCGAGTTCCAAATTTTCACCTCCAAGATGCACTACTATGTCACTTGGGACACCTTTGTGTTCCTTTGAGCGAGTGTGCCAAGATTATTTGAGAAGCACACTATAGTTGGGTCGTTGGACATTTTGGGGTCAAGAAAACAATGGTAGTACTGCATAAGTATTTCTATTGGCCAAAGATTCGACAGGATGTTGGGAAGTATATCATATACTGCACTGCCTCCGCCATTTCCAAACCGATCATCAAGAAGCAAGGCCTCTATACTCCACTGCCTACCCCCATTCGACCTTGGGAATCCCTCTCCATGGATTTCATGTTGGGCCTTCCTTCTACTAAGCATGGAAATGACTGTGTTTTTGTGGTCTTCCACAGATTCTCGAAGATGGCCATTATGGCGGCATGTAAGAATAATATCACAGCAGAAGCCACTACTAAACTCTTCTTTGAACTAGTGTGGGTACACTTTGAGATACCACTGTATATCATCTCAAATCGAGACATCAGGTTCCTCGATACATTTTGGTCCAGCCTCTGGTCAATGTTGGACACCAAGCTCACCAAGTCCACATCTTTCCATCCCCAAACTGATGGCCAGATAGAGGTCATCAACAGGATGATCATGCACATTTTGCGCATGTACAACTCAAATCATCCACACACATGGTATGAGAGCCTCCCCTATGTAAAACATAGCTATAACTGGACCCTCCATAGCTCAATCGACCACAACCTCTTTCAGGTGGGCTTGGGATTCCAGCCACTATGTCCCATTGACGTAGCCATACCATTTGCAGCTACCCATGTTATTTCATCCCATGTCCAGTCTGAATCTACCAAGGCAAACAACTTCATTGAGCGCATTTAGCACATTCACTAATAGGTTCATGAGATATTGGACAGAGCCAATGATAAGTACAAGCACCGTCATGATCAACATCGGGTGCAAAACAACTTTTAGGTGGGTGACAACGTGTGGCTACATTTGCAGAAGTAGTGCCTCGTTTGACCCCACCACAAGCTTCACCCGCTACGATATGGGCCATACAAAATCACCAAGGTTGTAGAGGATAATGAATTTGAGCTCAGTATCCCACCATTCCTTGGTCTGCACCTAGTGTTCAATCTGGATCTGCTTCGACCTTACTTTCCACCTCTATTGGACACATCCGACATAACAGAACAACTCCCACCAATAGAGTTAAACCCAGACTGCATGGAGAAAGCCACAACTAATCGAATTATGGACACAAAGATCAAGAACACCCGCCAGTAGAGGATCCAACTATATCAAGTTGTCAAAGTAGGCCAACTCCTTCACCAGGGCAAGTGGCTCACCAGGGACTAAGTTCAAAAGAAGTTTCCTCATCTCATGAAGGAACTCAATGCAATGGGAACCATTTCTTCATAAGGGGGGAGGAATGATTCAGGTTGATATTGGTGGCCACCCGCCTATTCCACTTGGACCCCCACCATTTTTTCTTTCAGTTTTTCAGTTTCCTTAATTGTAGCACAATTTACTATTTTTGGCAGTTTTTCGGGTCCTCAACTTCCTGAGCCATTTTGAGGCCCCGAACAACATTTTTTGGGAATGATACGATCGAAAACTATTACTATTTTTTGAACCATGATATTCCCTATCAACATTTGTAGTCCTCATATAGATCTTTCTAACGATGTATCATATGCGTCAAACAAAGATAGTATGCCAAAGTTACGGCCCCAGGAAATTGATGTACCAATTTACCCCGACGGGGCCCATATTCTGGTGTTTCATCTCCTGGGGTTAGTTTTGTGGATGTTTAGGGTTTCCATTTTTTCTCAATAAAATATAGGCCTTCGATCCTCATTGTAACACAGATTTCAAAGGCCTGTAACCGCCACATCTCTTCTCAGAGATAAGATACCAGTGCCCTAACTAGTTTATTTCTATTCTATCTGTAAACAAATGTCAGTTCTTTGATATTAATGAAATGAAGTGTTATTTGCATTGCATCTTTGCATTCATGGTTATTTGTGTATTCTATTGTGTTCCTACATAAATTCGAATCATACATGCAATAAGAAAGGATCAAATATGGTCCTTCCCTTGTTCTTGGCAGTTGTCCTTGCATAATATTGGTTGATGCAACTTTAGAAATATAGTTATAGCTCTTAGCACATGCTTCCTACACATAAGATAATAACAATACCTATCTCAAATCCCTTCCAGACATAGGAATCTGAAATACTCATTATATCTAACATAAGATACTCAAGAAGGACCATATCTACCATTGACAAGCATACATGATTGAATACAAAATATCAATAGAGGGGAAAACCATATAGATCTATATTAATAAGTGGATAAAACATTACATCAATCAAGTATTTTTAGATTGAGTCCCAATTGAAAGTCTCTCTTAGATCCTTGATCCAACTCTTCCTATCCCTCACATGAGTAAGGCCAACACTAATATGATCGTTGATTATAGAAGATCATGTTTAAAAATATGCAGTATAAGTTTAGTTTCCAAATATTACTTCCTTCCTCCCTTGGAATTCCTTCCTTATATAGATTGATGGAGGAGTCTAGGGGATATATATACACCTTTTGTTATTGACTTAATGAAATCCAAGTCTAATATCAGTTCCCAAGCTCATAATGTGAAATATAAAAGTCACCCAACATTGATCTCCTTGAAATTCATTAAATCTAGAAGGTTCCAAGTGAGGTCTCATGTTGCAAATGGTGCAGATGGAAACTAGTTGTGCCATGCCAAGCATACAAGGTGTGACTATTCACACCATGATAGGCATGTAAGAAATGAACTGCCTAAAAATCTCAAAATTTGAGGAAGAAAAGGTATGTCTTAACGTGACAACACTAGTAGGTCCTTGTTGTGAGGGAAATCTCCTTACGGACTAGCAAATAGGGTTATTCTTTGCATGCAGATATGACCAAGAGAAAATATACTTTCTACCTTCGTCCCCAGACTTAAATCCTATTTATTTTCAGTAAAACATGGCTAGATCAACCTACCTTGTTCCAGGCATTTGATGTCGATCCCTTGTCACACTTGATCACTTGTTCGCAATTCTCCTTTCCAATGTTGACCTGCATACAAGACAAGCAACGACTACACATGCATCTTACCTATAGACTAACATGTTAGAGATTCAAACATGCATTTAACAAATTATGAATAAATCATGAATTGGGACGGGAAAAGCATTTTATTTATTACTTTGAATGAGTTAACTAACAACAAGTCGAGACCACCCACCGCTCTGCGAACCTGATCCTAGGCTCCTCTTCAATTGTCCTCCAACTTCGTTTCTTAGTATCTCTTATGGCACAAGGATGGCTAAAGGGTTGGGACAATGGGAATATGAAAATGGGAAGAGTTTATTTTCTATCTTTTTTCCTCCTCCAAATGGGACCCCTATCCCTTCTTTTATAGGTTAGAAGAATCTAGGCATTTGGATGAACCCTCGGCCATGCATGGTCGGGAGTTTCAGTTAACTCACCCAGAGTTGTGTGTTCCATCGACAACTTTCCTTTTTTCATACTTCTGTTTGTCCACGCGGGTTGTTTGAGGTCAGCTAGTGTGTACACGCATGCAGTAATAGAGTAGGGTGCGTGGGCCTTTATAAAAGAGGTTTTTAAAGAGTTGTTCAACAATGATTTGGCAAAGAAGGGATTTGAGATGGCCTGATGCCAGGTAAGCATGTATGGTGCAATTTAGGGGTATAATATATGTCCCCTAATGTGTGAGGTTAGAAGAGCATCTGAAGGCCGAAATACATTACCAATATTTATTGATGTGCCAAACAATTGAGCCCAAGGATCAGGAACCGGGAGGCGCCATCTACAAAATAACAAATGTCTCACCGAGGCAGGCATACCCATGCTCGGGATGAAATAGAATCATGGATACCAATCAAATACATTGTAGATCCATGTCATATAAATATATAAAGAGTAGCCGTGAACAATACACAATGGAGCTACATCTCAAAATAAAAAAGATATACATATAGAGTATCCATCTTCTAGAAGCTGATACAGCCTGATGGCTGGAGATGAGATCTTCAAAGCATAAGAAACTACTTCAAAATCTTCAAAACTCGGGTAGGAGTGTAATATTAGTGTACGACTGCACTACCCAGAGGTCTTCGACGGCTCGTCGGTCATGGACTTGATGATCATATTGAAGGCTTCATTGATTTCGAACAAGGACTTGATTGGACATTCAGGATGGCCAAGTATGAGGGAAAGAGACAAATTGCAGAGGGGCCGACTCAGGCTTGGTGACAAACTTCCCTTGGACAATAGATGAGACTCAGGCAGCATGGCATTAATCATAAGTCTACGAAGCAGGAGGCAACGCAAACTCTCCATATGTTTGGAAGGATAACCAAACAGTGGAGGACACAACTCTATATAGTGAGAAAAGCTTCCTAAGGTTGTACTGCATCCCATAGTTTGATGAAAAAATAGACAGATGTGCTTTATCCAAAGGCGATTCATTATGCTGCTAATAAAGAAAATACTTTTCCCTTCTTCTTTTTGGGGTATATTTGATTTTTTTTATTTTTTTTTTGTCTTTTTCAATAAATGTGGGAAAAAGAATAAAGGAATGTTATGTTACAATGGATGAATGAGTCTTGCAAACATACATGTTCAAGGCACAAGGACAAGATTGATGTTCTAATATAATGATACTCGATAAAAATCCTTCCGGGGCCAAGGGTGTTAAAACGCAGAAGCAAACTGTTACAAGGCTGGCGTATAAAATATGAAAACAGGGTTAACAAAACAAACAATGGTAACGTCCTTCAATGTAAGTTTAATGAGCCCAAAGAAGGTAAGCTCGGTGGTTTTTCATATTTAGAGAGTCTGAAAAAACATAAAAGGAGACTCCATTGGGGTACCTTTTTCGAAGATAGTCTAGTTGATTCGAAAAAGGGGTAAACTAGCATCGGCAAGACATCTATTCAAAACCATTTTAACGAGTGTGACAAGGACAAGATCACTCAGCCATTTTTTCATTTTTAAGGAGTCTGAAAAAAGCTTAACTATGGACTCCGTGGGGGTTCCTTCTTCGTAAGTTTAGTCCCTCAGGCCCAAAAAAGAGATAAAATTATACCTGAGAGTACTCTTCTATAGCTATGAAGTTCCATAGAGTATACCTTTATTCATACAGTTGACCGTTTGGACCGAAAAAGAGGTAAACTACCACTGGAAAGACGTGACTTCAAAGTTCAGTTTAACGAGCGTGAAAGGCCATAAGATCACTCGACAATCTTTTCATATTTAGAGGGTCTGAAAAGGGCTTCAAAGAAGACCAGTTATTTTTTGGGAGTCCTAAGGGTGAGGTCAAGAGTGAAGAAGAATCATGCAAATGAGGCTCAAACTCGGATTCAGGAAAAACTACAAGGACTCTCGAGCCTACAGGGTTTTAGAAACAACATGAATACCATAATGTAACCAAGATCTACCTAGGGAATCCATGTTCCGGTAAGCTCTACCACCAATTTGTGAAACCTCTAAAGAAAGGATGATGGTTCTGTGTCACAACCTGATGGGATCAATCTTATGGCAAAGGAAAAAGACAACGAGATACAAAAATCAGGGTAGAAACATAACCTATATGTTCCAGTTGATTGTCAAAAAAATATGCCACAGACCGTAAAAAAATACTCAAAACTTAAAAAAACTATCCCAATACCCGATCAAATCCCTCCTAGATAACTCCTGAATCACTCTAAAAGGTTTTTGGTATAAGAAAATGATAAGGGAGGCCAAAAAAGTGACAAAAAGAGGCCAAAAAGTCTATAAATAGAGGCTGGTAGATCATTATCAACATTGTTGATTTGGAAATTGACTCTAGAGCCAAAATACCCCTTTTGATTAAAGTGGTGATTATGGGAGCTACAGTGGATGAAACAAACTTCTGTTTGAACCAAGTAAGTAAAAACTCCCTTATCTTGCATTTTATGTCTTTATTTATGCACTGGGTTTCATTTTTTAGGGGGGCGTCGAACTTTAAAAGGTCGGCCCTAGGTCCACGTGGGCTATCTCAGGACAGGCCACGTGTACATTCGAGCAGAGAAAACTATGCCCACGTGTACATGCGACTGTCGCCAATACAACACGTGTGGGCCCCCTTATTGAATGAAAAAGACTTCAAAAGCAAGGGTTAACCCTCCTGAACCTTTTTATTTTTTAGGATGTATGTCCATTGGAGAGAAAGAGAGCATGAAGAGGTAAATGAGTTGGTCGAGGAAGACCCCAATGTCGTGGCTACTTTGATGCAGTGTGGGTTACTCAAATTTTTTCTATGTCCTTTCATGTGAGCACAACCTAGGCTACTGAATGCCTTGGTTGACTACTGGCATCCGGATGCAGAGGCATTCATGTTAGAGGGGAAGTCACTGGTGCCCATAGTCGAGGACATTTACTTTTTGATTGGCCTCTCTAAGAGAGGGGAACCAGTCAATTTCTGGACTTTTCCTGCGCAGCTGCATAACATAGAAAAACTGATAGGTCTATACTATGCAGCTGATACGGACCGTGTGAGCACGCAGGTGCCTATAAGAAATATCACTAACCTATCGCTACAGGCGATAGTATTGCTTATTGGGTGAATTACTGGTTCTGCGGCTCTACATTAGGCATCCCGCGTACAGATGAACTGTGTCGTCCAGTGCTTGAATGCACAAGTTTTTTATTGGAGTACTACTTTGCTTGAGTGCATGAAGAGGCAGTTGACAGATTTTCGTTTGCAGACACATAGGAACTTCAGGTTCGGGACCATTCTATGTTCGTTCTTTTTTGAGAGAGTTCCGAATTTTATTCCTCGAGTAGTGGTACGAGGACACCAGGCCTCTCTTCCTGCTGTGTGTAGATGGGAAGTACTACTGCTGCGACAGGGTGGTGGAAGGACCAATGAGTCCTTCGATGATGACTTTTTCACATGGCTATCACGATAGATCTTGGTTATAGAGGACTACCCCTATGCCAGGATTGATTTTTCGAGAGACCCAGAAATACCAGTACCTCCTGGTGAGGCACGAGGGGAGATGGGTAAGTCTCCACCTTTGTAGTTTTTTTGTTGTATATGTAATGTTTTTTTTGTTTTGTTATATATATCATTTTTTTTTTATGATATATTATTTGACAGATATGTGTTCATTGTGTGCAGATGTGGGACCAGTGCAACCCGCTGACTATGCAAGGAACAAGCATTGTCCTCGGTCAGGGGTTGCACCTGCCACAATAGGGGGACCAACAGTAGAAGGATATCTTCTAGCCGGGGAGGATGAGAGAGTACTGAGACGGGTTGAGCGTAACTTTACTGCACTCACTCGCACGGTCCCGATGGCAGAGATTGAGGACCTGCCACCATCTATGCAGCCTCATGTAGTGGGGGCACCACAGACGTGGGTCCGGTTGTTTTGGCGCTTAGCTAATGCTGTGGACCAGTATAACAGGGACCACAGGCCCTGACTTTAGCTAGACATTTTGACGTGCCATGAGAATTACTTGTATATATTTTTTGAGGGCATAATCCCTGTGACTCGTTGTCGGTCCTATTTTTGAGGCGCTTGCATCCATCCATGTACTCTGGTTACTTTATGATATTATATATGGTTTTTTGATCTTTTGTATCTTATGGATCATGTGTGCAAAAATGTATTTACATGCTTATGTCAATGTTCTTTCATATGTTTGCAAGATGCCAATCTAAAATTTGATTAGCTAGAGTATCTGTAACTTGATTTAACCTCCTAGGAACATGAAAATATGTAATATAATCAAAGTTTCATTCTAAGAGACCTACCCTAAGGAATCATCAGTGTAAAGTTGGATCACTAACCCAGTACACTCTGTTTAACTAAGACACAACTAGTTGAGCATCGAGATAGACTCGGAGATGAGAGATACCCAATGAAAAAGCGTCACGAAGCAACTCAATAACTGCGCTATACTCGAAAACATTATTTGTGGTGTCACCTAAGCATATCCCTCCAAAATATAATAATTGGCCTTGAGATGTAAAGATTACCCAAGATGCGGAGTCAAGCCTCTGAGTGTGTTGACTAGCCTCGTCTGCATACCCAACGAACACTTCGGAATCACTTGACATCTGCCACAGTGACGAAAGATAGTATCAAAGACACTTTCATAATACTAAAAGAAACTAAAACGTAATAGTTCAAAGACTATACATATGATACAAAAAGTTACCCGAAGTGACCTGCCTATGAGTAATACTTCCTGAGGTAGAGCCCATTTCTAGGCTCCGCCAAAGAATTCCCTTCAAAATCAACCAGACGATAAGCGCCCTTTTTTAAAACCTCTTTTATGATGAAAGGTCTGAACCACATGGGTTTGAATTTTCCTGCCCCCAGGTGGTCCTTATCTTGGTCATAGACTAGGACAAGGTCGCCTTCAGAAAAAATCCGAGGACGAACGGACCCATCATACTGACACTTGACCTTATGTTTGTGAGCCTCGTTGGCCAGGGCCGCATCATGACGCTGCTCAAGGTATACTAACCGTTCTTCAAGTGGAGAAGTGTCTGGCAATAATTGTACTGCTAACTTTAGAGACATGATTTGACATTCGATAGGCAAGACGACCTCCAGCCCGTAAACGAGTTGAAAAGGTGAGAAACTGGTTGCAGTCTTAACAGATGTTCGGTAAGCCCATAATGTCGAGTATAACATCAAATGCCAATTTGACTTGGCTAAGTTGATAGTTCGTTGTAGAATAGACTTAAGAGTTTTGTTTACAACTTCCACCTGCCCATTGGCTTGGGGGTAGTAGGGTGATGAATGGTATTTCCATAACCCAAGTTTGGATGTTAATTCGATCATCATGTGATTCTAAAAGTGACTGCCATGGTCAGTGACAATATCCCTCGGGACGTCGAACCTTCCTATGATTTGGTTGAATAAAAAGAGAGCTACAGTCTCTCCGTCATCTTTAAACATTGGCATAGCTTCGACCCACTTTGTGAAGTAGTCTGCAACTACGATGATATAGCGGTGCCCCCTTGTTGAAGGAGGGTTACAAGTAGTGTAATCAATCCCCCACTTGGTGAAGGGACCAACTATGATGACAGGAAACATGGGAGAGGGATGTGCCCTCATCTTCCGAGAGAAAATTTGGCATGGATGGCACTTCTTGACCGATTCGATACAATCTTTGATAAGTGTCGGCCAGAAGTAACCTACTCATAGAATATTTTGGGTTGTTGCCAACCCAGAAAAATGACCGCCACAAGCTCCGGTATGGAAATCATTAAGCATGATAACTGCTTCCTCATGAGTGAGACATTCGCATAGGATGCAATCTACACCTCTCTAATACAACGTATCATCGATTATGAGATAATTCTTAGCCTAATGGTGTATGCATCGATGCTCATCACGAGAAGTAGTAGCGGGGAACTTCAAAGTCTAGAGATAGATAAGTATATCTCCATACCAGGGATCTGAAGATGTGATAAAAAACATATCTCCCCGGATAGGCGATTCTTTAGGCACAACATCACCTGACTCAACCGGAAGTTCTGAAATAAGTTCTGCGAAGACCAGTGACTTTTTGGACTTTGCTGAAACGAAGTCTAAGTCAAACTCTTTGAGGATGACTATCCATCTACTGATTTTTTCGACTATTACCCATCGTGTCAACATGTATTGGAATGGATTAACAACAACAATGCGGATGGTCTTGCGAAACAGAACATAATGACGAAATCGTTGAACAACATGAACTGCTGCCAATGCAAGTTTTTCGATGTGAGAATAATTGAGTTCTGGTCCTACGAGGCCTCGACCCAGGTAGTAGATCACAGATTTTGAGAACAAGTCAGCTTCCTGAACTAAAACCATGCCAATGGTTGATTCTGCTGCAGCCAGATATAATAAGCAATATTTGTTATAGTTAGGTGGCCAGAGAAGAGGGGTAGTTGTGAGGGTATGTTTCAATGCGTTGAAAGAGTGTTGAGCCACATCATCCCAGTAAAAGGGAACGTCTTTCTTCATTAAGCACATAAATCCCTTGGTGATCTCGGAATAGTTGGTGATGAAGCATCGTAAAAAGTTCACCTTGCCTTGTAGACTCTGAAGTTGAAGGATTGTGCGTGGGGGGGGGGAATTGAATTATTGCCTCAACCTTGAGAGGATCGACCATGATACCTATTGTTGTCACTATGAAACCTAACAATCGTCCTGATGTTATGTAGAAGTTGCACTTGTTTAGATTCAAGTGAATCTGAAAGTAGCGACAATGTTCAAAGACAAGTCACAGGTGTGTGGGATGATCCGTTCTCTTGCGAGATCGATATGCTAGATCATCTAGGTAAGCCTCGACTATATGATTGAGGTCATGAAAAGAAAAAGACATGGCCTGCTGAAAGGTGACTCCAACATTTTTGAGACCAAAAGGCATTTTACGATATGCGAATGTACCCCATGGACAGATAAATGCCATTTTGTGTTGGTCTTCGAGTTTGATTTGGATTTGATTATATCCTGAAAAATCATCCATGAAAGAAAAGGCTTTGTAACCCGCACATTCATCAATGATCTGGTCAATGAAAGGTGTGGGGAAATTATCTTTGGGACATGCCTTGTTCAAATCATGGAAGTTGGTACATACACGAATCATGCCTTGTTTTTTATTGACCGGTATGGGGTTTGACACCCATTGGGTTAAATGGATAGGATAAATAAACCCGATTTTTAGAAATTTCTCAACCTCAACCATAATGGCTACTACTTTCTTAGGATTAACTAGACGAAGCTTCTGCCGAACCGGCTTGGATTTAGGATACGTTGTGATTTCATGTTCAACTATTCTTGGATAGATGCCTGGCATTTCCTCATAAGACCAGGCAAAAAAGTAACAAACTTCTTTGAAAAGATCTGTGTAGACTTGAATCTCTTCGGGGGAGTAGTCCTCTCTGATGAAGACATTCTCCACGATGCCAGGGTTTCGGGAGATATTGATCGGTAAGTTTCAACGATATTTTCCATATTACCCTCAGCATAAACCTCATGTGTAGCTAAGGGATTAATAGGACAAGACCGATCTCCCGTCATGGTCGTGGTGAATTCTCCCGCTTCAATTCATCTTAACTCTGGGAGGAGGTATGATCTGTGATGAAGATCTTCCCAGGGTTTATCCAGACTAGTTATTACTTCAATTATTGCTTCATCAGAGGGCAAGACTAAGTCCAATGAATCGGTGTGAGCGAGAGAACCCTGAGCCCAAACAGGCTCTAGAAGTGGATCTAACTCTTGTGCAGGAGCCAGATCAGTGTGGGATGAAATTTGCTGGACTAAGGAGTACGCTACTTCAGCTGCGGATAAGGGAATGGACATGCCCAGGTGTCTTGTCTCATCCATCATGGCTGATGGGGAAGGAAGTGTCAACGGATCGTCGAAGTAAGTCGTGTGGAACGACAAAACTTGAAAAACCCCTACCTTATGGTGATTGGATATAAACTTGATATCGCCTTGAGGGGGTGGGTAATCGAAGGTACCCATCAAAGATGGGCACAAACCAACCCCTACGTTGACGACACTTGGTTGAGGATTGTCGATCATCGGGACCGTGAATTCCCCTAAAGCAGGGCCAGGTCTGGAGAATGACAATTGATCGATGGTCACTATCTGGCCCTCGTGTGGAAAAAACAAGACCCGGAAAACTGTAGAAACCACAGCTTGCATGGCATAAGTCTAACTCCGTCCTAACAAGAGGTTATAGTCGAGGGGAGCATTGACTACCTCTACTTCGACACACACGGTCTTCCCTCCTAACTGCTCGGGGAAAGAAGGAACGATACCATGTGGTTGAAATGAATGACCGTCAAAAGAGGTGAGGAGAGTAGGTGATGGAGACAAAACAGGTTGGCCAATGGCCTTCCAACATGCCAATGACATAATGCATGTCGAGGTACCCTCATCAACCACCGTGCGGAAGATATTCCGAGTAAATTTTTTTATGGGATAAGCCACTATTATTTGAAATGCTACGTGGTAAGGTAGACAAGGTTTTAAGTCGGTTGTATCTAGCATAATTGTACCCAGATTGAAAGTCTCGGTAGATCCTAAAGCAGTTAACAAAGATTTCCTCTAGGAAGGGCAGCTTTGGAGGACCTCCAAAGCGGACATCGCACAAGGGGTTTGTGATAAATCCTCCACCACAGAGTAATTCTGAGCAGCCCTTGTGTTTGGGTTATGAGAAGATTTTTTAAATGCACCTTTGGGAATGTGTGTCATTGTTTCTCCCAACATCTTCTCAATCTGTAGAGGAAGAGATGGGAGTTCAGCTTCTTTACCCTTCTCATAAGTTCTTGGTTTGCTATAGTCATGCGCTCTAGTCGATATAAAAGCATCACCCCTCACCATATATACGTTCGCGGATGCGGGGTTGTTCGCAGGCGAAGAGGGGTCTTGGCTGCCCCCTTCCATGCTTGTAGAGGCTTGGGTTAGATTTTTCCCATGTTGAAATGGATTGGTCAACACAACCGACTGTTGCTGTGTTACAAACTTTTGGGCCTCCGCAAGTCAAGGACAGAGATGTGTCGGGTGGTCTTCCATGCACAAGTTGCATGGATACCTCGCCTTCTGTTTTTCAGTGTTGTCCTTGCCAGCATTATCGGTAGGTTTTTTATCCCCCTTACCCTTCTTTCGTTGTTTTATCTTTCCTTCAGGCTGTTGGGTGGCCTTTGGGTTAGTCGATTACACTGTGTGTACCTCCGACATTTTGGTAGGGGGAGCAACCAAAGTAGTAGTTTGGTTGGCCGTTGTGTGTTGTATAGATAACTGTTGCAACTACTTCGTCAAGTGCTCAACAGGCTTTGTTTTTGCTGAACCAACAATACCATCGGCATGTGGTCCAACTCTCTGTCTAGTTTTATCTAGTATTGAGCATGGCGCATCTGGAAAGATGTTGTATAATAAACCAGACTAAGAATAGATGAGCTCAAATTGTTGATCTCTCATGATGGCGTCTTCTTCAAAGAATACTCCCGACATTGCGACGTCTTTGGATAATTGCGGGACCAAAGACTTAAGGAACCACTCAAGCAGGAATGCCGGTGGGACTAGTACCTTAATTAGACTCTTCGAGCGTCTCCATTCTCAGATGTGATCAGAGATATGGTCTGTTGCTTTCTGTTTAAAATTGGCCAGCAGCTTTGTGCCAGCATCGTATCTCACAGGTAACTGGAAATGGTTTAGGAAAGACATTTCCAGTTCACAGAAGGAAGAGTATCTTGAGAGATCGAGCTCAATGTACCATTTCGTGGCACTCCCAATGAGAGTACGTTGAAACAATCACAACTTTTCGGAGTCATCTTTTAGTGAGTTAGATCAACACCAAAGATGAAAGGTAGTCACATGATCACCTGGATCTTCGTTAGGCTTGGCTTCAAATTTTTGAATGTCCAAAGGCAACTTCGTCATCATAGGAGGCCAACGCGGATCGTGACAAATGGGTTCATTCAACAACCTTGTCAAATCTGGCAAGTGCAAACTCGCCAGGAAAGGTAGTTTGGGTTGTTGGTGATAACTTAGGAAAAAGGGGCCTAGAGTTTGACTGGCACCAGGGTACCAGGAAAAGTTTGGCTACTGGCCTGGATTCTGGTAGAAACCATGGCCCTAGCGAGTGTATGGATTTTGCATATGTGGAGACATCATCGAATAATTTCCCAAATAGGACATAGATGCTTGGGCATGCATTATATTCGAAGGACTCTGTGAAGGGTTGCCCCATGTCGGTCCCGTGGGGATGGGCATAGTAGTTTGTCTGGGGTTCCATTGATTGTGGAAAGAATTACCCCAGATCGACATTCTGGATGAGAGAACGGATCCCTGCCCGGAATTCCAAGGTCCTTCTGTGGAAGAAGTTCCTAGGTTTTCCCCCTATGAAGGAATAGTACCCTGTATAGGAGTAGATTGTCCAAAACTGGGATTGCCCCTAGTCGGGAAAGTGGCTGATGAGAAGGTGTTGTTGCCAAATGTTCCAGCCAAAGAAAATGATGTCGAACCTACCGACATGTTATGTGAAGTTTGTCCTTGACTCCCTACTCCAAACAAACTATGGTATGTAGGTTTCCCAGTGGACTACTGATGCGAGCCACCGAGTGAAGGGGATGAAGGAGGGATATGACCTCCTCCATAAGGGAAAGCGTTAAAAGGAGAAGGAGTGCCCCCTATGTGACCTTGCAGAAGAGCGTTAGAGCTCCCTGTTCCCAAACCTGAATTCTGTAAAGTGGAGTAAGAAAGTATAGGACTTGTACCCGGGCTAGGCACCCCATATGAGAATGGAGGGCCTGTCGCACTTGGTGTGAAAGGGGTTCTGGCCGCCACCAAATATGGGATCGGACCACTGTGTGATGTAGAAGCGGTCGAGCCCATGGTGGCTCGGACTGATGACGGTGGGTTAGGAGGTGAAAACTCTCATGAGTTGACAACCGTAGTGGGAATTGAAGAATTCCCAGAAGGAGTAACAACATTTTTTTCCATTTCTGTGTGCAACACTGTCTGGTGCTCGTAAAATTGAATTGGTACGATGAAAGGTGCTATGAAATTAGTGGTTGGGGTTTCAACTGGGCCAAGAGAATTCGCTTCAAGGTCCAAAATGGTTGAATCCTCTGGGTGTTGGTCGGGCACAATTGCTTGTAACCCGGTCGCTTCAAAAGACCCTTGTTGGTCTAGCTTTCGCCATAATGGTGGCGGGGGTGGCTCCAATGTAACCGACGGTAGGCCAAGAAGCCTTCCTGACCAGTGGAGATCATGATCCTCCATTTTGTGAGAAGATCAAAGACACTCTAAGGTAGTCGAAACGTTTAAAATTAACACACACTAAAAAAAGTCCCTAGAATATAAGACATGCAAACACTAAATTAATTAGAAGAACAGTTACAACAACCAACACTAGAGCAACTTACCGGTGAAAGTGCAACTCGAACACGGAAGCACCCTATGAGTATACTCTGCAAAGCGTGGCCTGATGTCTGTCCTAGGTACCGCAGTATACCCCCATAGTCACCTGTGTATGTCCCTAAAAAAAAATAGGCAACTAGGTTTCCAGCATGTGAATAGTCATCAGGCAGGTACAGTCGAAAGTCGGGTAGACCACAATGAGAAGGGTATCGAGCTCGAAACCTATCAAGGATATCTAAAGAAAATAGTCTGGAACACAAATGAGGACCTCGAACGGATTTGAGACCCACAAAGCCCCGTGGCAAATGCAATCAACGGAATCCCAAAACAAGCCCTCTATATGTGTTCTCCACTACGATTGGTCCAACATTGGAGGGGTTATCTCCGCTACCTTTCCGCACACGACCTCGTGTTTATCCCCTTTGTTAGAGGGGGGTGCTGGATAACTTTCATGATACTGGAATTAGACACTCCCTAACTCAGACTCCAATGTTTTATTTTAAATGGCCTTGAAGAGTTTCCTCTCCAACCTAATCCAAGACCCCAATCCTAAACTAGTTTGTTAACCCTACAAACATAAAAGTCTAATAAATTTTAGATTTAGCGTTAATTGTATGGCTTTGTCTTATGTCAAGGGGTAATAAAGTTAAACTGATTATGTGTAAAAGACGAAAGCAAGAAACAAATAAAAAATCTGAAAACAACAACTTTTACTTAATGCAAAATTTCCACAACTTTTCAAAATAAATTTTTATTTATTTTTATTTTTTATTTTTATTTTTTTTTCTAAAATTTTGGACAGCAAAATCAAAAGAAATTTCACTTGACTACAAGCTACTTATGATCTAAGTAAACTACAAAAACTTATAAAATAAATGACTTTTCCCTGGCTAATAATGCAGAAACACACTCTTCAACCAAACAAGAAAATGAAAGAGATTATTTATTTATTTATTTAAATGTTGATAAAGCAAAAAAGGAAAAATACCAACAAGTAAAAACCAAGAAAAAATAATTCTGGCCTAATCGCAGATCACAAAGAATCACTTCAACAAATCACACACTAGCAATTTTAAAAAATGACTCTCACACTTGTCTAAAAACCCCAAAAAATTATTTTTTATGACAATTTTTAAATGAGAAAAAGCAAGCTAAGGGTAAGATTAATCCTAAGCTACTGAATGCTAAGATAGAGATTCAAACACCTGATAGGTATAATTCTCATCAAGGGAAAGGATGACTGCCTTACCCTCAACAAAAAGTATCATGCACAAGCACGTTACTGTTAATCTAACAACAAGCGTGCGAACACGAGCTATATAGAGACAGAGGGCGGGTACACATGTGCAGACCTTATGCAAGTCATGTGTACCTCTATGGGTGGGTCCCGACAAAACACATTCAAGAAAATTAGAGAAATCTCGTATGGAAAACTAGACTCTCTGCTAGCTCAGACTTTACAGAAACTAAAAAAAAACCAGCAAGAAAGACCAGTCTTTTTCTAAAACCTACCCAAAAAATACAATTCCAATAACCCTAGAGACTTCTCCAGTATGGTTGCCAATTCTGTTGTGAGGGAAATCTCCTTACGGACTAGCAAATAAGGTTATGCTTTGCATGCAGATATGACCAAGAGAAAATCTATTTTCTACCTTCCTCCCCAGACTTAAATCCTATTTCTTTTCAGTAAAACATCGCTAGATCAACCTACCTTGTTCCAGGCATTTGATGTCGATCCCTTGTCGCACTTGATCGCTTGTTCACAGTTCTCCTTTCCAATGTTGACCTGCATACAAGACAAGCAACAACTACACATGCATCTTACCTATAGACTAACAGGTTAGAAATTCAAACATGTACTTAACGAATTATGAATAACTCATGAATTGGGACAGGAAAAGAATTTTCTTTATTACTTTGAATGAGTCAACTTACAAAAAGTTGAGACCAGCCACCACTCCACGAACCTCATCCTGAGCTCCTCTTCAACTATCCTCCAACTTCTTTGCTTTGTCTCTCTTCTGGCACAAGGATGGCTAAAGGGTTGGGACAATGGGAATATGAAAATGGGCAAAGTTTCTTTGCTATATTTTTCCTCCCTCCAAATGGGACCCCTAGCCCTTCTTTTATAGGTTAGAAGAAGCTAGGTATTTGGACGAACCCTCGGCCATGCATGGCCGAGAGTTTCAGTTAACTCCCCTAGAGTTGTGTGTTCCATTGGCAACTTTCCTTTTTTCGTGCTTTTGTCGGTCCACGCGGGCTATTTGAGGTCAGCTAGCGTGTACACACGTGCAGTAATAGAGTAGGGCATGTGGGCCTTTATAAAAGAGGTTTTTTAAAGAATTGTTCAACAATGCTTTGGCAAAGAAGGGATCTGAGATGGCCTGATGCCAGGCAAGCATGTATGGTGCAATTTGGGGTTATAAAAGTCCTCAATGTGTCTCTGGTGTTGTTCGAATCAACTTTGTAACTTTTTTTATTCAAATTTGGAGAATACCTCAACAATTCCATATACCTTACCTCATATTCAGGAACTTATTTTTTTTCTTGTCTTAATGAATTAAATTTATTCAATTGTCTTTCAAAGAATTCTTCAAAAAGGTAGTGTTCTCTAAAATTCTCCTCAAACAACTCCCATGAAAACTCAAATACATCAAGACCTAATTGTGACAATAGAGTCTACCACCAGAATAAGAAACTTCCCTCCAAAGAGAATATTCCCATCCATACTTTGGGGTTGGAAGTGTAAACCCTCAAAAAGAAGAATATATCCATATTTTCCATGTAGGTTCCAGATGCCTATCTATCCATAGATCCCAAAAAGTATGGAAATTTCACCTTCTCCATTTCTCTATACAGAAGATTGCTTGAATGATGTTGTGATCCTTCATCATGTGTAGATACTCCTCCCTCTTCCATTTCCAATTTTTTCATTAACATGACAAACATCCTATGAAATGAGTGCAACATGGTCACTACCACTCATGTAGACACATGTTCTTGTTCTTGAACATGTTTTTGTCTTGGCATAAAATGCAAAGGTGTAGGATATGGTGAAGTTGGATGTATACCTCGACCTATGGAAATAATACCTCTCATTTATCTTATGTCCGTATTTATCTGATATAAGAAGGAAATTTCAAATTTGATTAGTTAATCTTTCATTCACATAAACAAAATATTAGTAAATATTCATGGTACACTACTTAACAATGGGTCCAAGTCCCTAGTGTACTGAAACTTTCTCTAATACTACATGTAACACCCTTCCCAATGTTAACCTTGTAATAACACATGTTCATACATCTATCAAATAATTTATCCTGTGTCTCACAATTATCAGAAATATATAATGGGAGGGGGGCTTCAACAAAAGGATTCTAGGAGGTATTTATTAATATCTAATGAAATTATGAGTATTTTTTAAAATCCTAATAGACCACACTTAAATAGACCAAACATCTCGACAAAATTTAATAGACCAAACTCTCAACAAATACCAAAGAAAAATTATTCTAGCATTAGAACATCCATCCAACATTAGGGTGCATAAAAAATGTTTTCTTCAAAGCCCAATACCTCTTTTTAAAGTTCTTGCATCCCATGGAACTTGTCCAATATATGCAAAATTACATTTTATTAAATCAATATTATATTAATATTTGGCATCCCATGTTTCACTCATATACACAAGTGCATATGTAATTAGTTATTTAAAATTATAAAATAATGAATTCTACTCACCGAACTCCCACATTTCATTTTTCACTCCCATCATGATTTCCTATTTTAGTGGTACGTATGGAGTTGCTTTCCTTGATTATTCATTAGCTCACTTTAACTTCTACGAAGCCCATTTTTTTCCAATAATTCAATTTGAATTTCAATTATTGTTCATATTTCTTTTCCTTGACTTTTGTGTGCACTAGTCGTTAGTTGTTACTAATTAATAATTAATTTGTTTTCATTTCAGGCACAATCTCTTAATTATATTTATTCTAAGTAATGCTTATAATGAACTAGATCTTCCTTCATAATATAACATACTAGTTCATCTATATATTTATTCATGCTACCATTATTTTAATTTAATCACTAATCTTTAAATATAGTGCAAACAATATGATTTTTTTCCTTATATGATAAAATGCATGTTAAAATTAATTTTCTTATACAATTTCAATTAACATTATTTTTAACATAGTTTTTAACAATTCCTAAATGATACCAACGGTACCATGTATCTCATTCCTTTTAAGAATTACCTTATTACATTTCCAATATCTCATTCCTTTTAAGAATTATCTTATTACATTTCCAATGGTGCCATGATTTACATGTCCTTTAAGTATCTAACTTTTCTTGGTGGAGAAATGGTGCAACGATGGTGACATTATTAACTCATATTTGCTTCCCTTGGTTGAGAAACTAATGGTTATAGAGGAATAAGGTTATCATATTATTGTGTATCCCTCAATCAATCCTCATGAGTGATAAATTTCACAACCTATTGTCATAACAACATGCAATCTCAAAGAAAAAACATCCCCATATTTTCAACTTAGTCCATGGAAGGAGTGCTAGTAAGTGGAAATATGAACAGTGTTCCTCCTCTAATGGTATTCAATACATTTTCCATACAATCCCATCACCAATATGTGGATTGATCAGAAATCATATTCATTTTTCCTACACACACTATAATCAATGCATCAATAATTTTCATAACAAAAAATCAAAATATATCATAATCACATAATCTAATAGTTTCCCAACTCAATCTACAGTCCAATATAATGTTCATGCAATTACATGTCAATCCACCCTTGTGGTTTCCTATCACACTATACAAATTGTCAATACCATCTACACATTAATGTATCTAGATTTTCATTTCAATTTATCCAGAAACCAATATCATTTTTTGCATCATGTCAATGCATATTTAATTCATCTATAATATCATATAAATTTATAAATAATTCATTCAATCATCATCATTTTAAACTCAATCAAATAATAAAAATGTGATGCTTCCTTGGCACAATATTTGTTAAATAACGAGGTTATTTGTAACCAAATGCTCTAAAATGATAAATTTTAGTCTATCACAATAGTCAAATAAAATTGGGCACCACATGTTATACCTTACTTCCTAAAGAAAAAAAGACCAAGTTGAAAATCACAGTATGAGATGAATTCTATAGGTTGTTATCTAGTAGGAAATTAATTATTAGTCAAGATGTTTTCTTTGATGAGATAGAAAGTCAAATAGCTGAAGATATTGATAATATCCTTAGTCACTCGGAGAAAATGGTAACTCATCATTAAAAAAAATCATCAAAGAAAACCAAATTGACTAGAGAAAGACTTAACCCCCAACATGAATGTTTGACAGTTAGATAAAACTTCTTCAAATGATGATTCTTCTTCAACATAGGTCAAACCAACTACGATAAATTCACCACAAGAACATTACAATAGAACAAAATGGTTCAAACAGTTGCTCAAATATGTTCACTCAGATGAAAGAAACAAAATAGGATCTAAAAGTTCTAATACGTCTCAAAAACGTTTTCCCTTCATCACTTACAATTCCATTGAACCAACCACTTTGTAAAAGTAATGAACCATAAATAACGATAGAAATCTATGGTGTATGATTATGGTTTGGTAATTGTAAATGGAACATGGAAAGTTTTTTTATTGTCCAAGAGATTTTAAGCCCATCAATTGCAAATGGATTTATTGAATCAAGCATAAAGTAACGATCATGTAGGATAAGTATAAAGAAAACAAGTGGTGAACAATTTTTCTAAAACATAAGCCATAGACTATGAAGAAACATTTTCACCAACAACAAAGTGGAATATAAACAAAATGGTAATAAATTTGGCTACACACTATGGTCAAACACTTCATCAAATGGATGTTAAAAGTGTCTTTATTAATGTTGATTTGAAAGAAGAAGTATGTATGCCTAAATCCTCACGTTTTAAAGTTGAAGTACAATACAACCAAGCTTGCAAACTAATCAAAACTTTATATGAGTTGAAACGGGCACCTAGAGCATGGCATGCTAAAATGGATGGACATCTTAAAAATGTTGGTTTTCTTTATCGTGAGTTTAATGATACCTTTTTCTTTAGGACGCAAGGTCAAAAATTGGTATTCATTTCTCTTTATGTTGATAATTTATTCATTACGATGAACTATGATGTTCAGATCAAGAAGGTGGAACTGGAACTTAAAAAAAGGTTCAAAATGACTGACTTGGGGCCACTTCTATAATATATTCAAGTGGAAGTTTCCCAACAACCTTATCAAATATTCCTTAGAAAAACCATGTATGCAACAAAATTGTTGAAGAGGTTTGGCATGAATAATTATAAACCCTCTCTTATTCCTATGGAAAAAAACTTAAACTTTCAAAATTTGAAGGGGAGAATTGTGGACCACTAGCTACAAACATTTGATTGGAAGCCTCATTACTTCACAAGTATTCATCTAGCTGTGTCATATGTAGTTAGCAATATTTTAATACTCATGCAGGAACCTAGAGAAAGTCACTATAATGCAACAAAAAGGGTCTTCAGGTAAATTCATTGTACAAAATATTTTGGCCTTCTCTATAAGAAGAATAAAAACTTACACTTGTCCCATATTCATATGCATATTTTGTTGGTGATATTGATGATAGAGCACCAACTTTACCTTATTTAATGAATATGGGTTAAACAAAAGTATCTTAGAGATGGAAAAAGAAGGTAATGGAGGAAAAATCTTTAGCAAAGGTAGAATACTTCTTAGTTTGGAAAGAAACATGTGAAACTATTGAGCTATGTTGAATTTTGAAAGATCTTGGTGTTATTCAAAAAACACCAACTACTTTGTTGATTAACTTTCAATTAGAAATAAATATGGTCAAGAATCTAGTATTTCATTCTAAAACCAAGCATGTTGAAACAAAGTATCACTCCATTAGAACACTCATCAGTAATGGCATCATCGTGCTAAAATATTTTCCATTTAAAGATCAAACTTTGGATATTTTCACCAAGCTACTGGGTAAAATTAAATTGACAAAGTTTAGAGATGAATTTCGTATTTGTAAAATTAAAATTTAAGATTAAAGAGGGTTTTTTTTTTCCTTGGAAAAATTCGTAATTTTATTCATCAAAGAGAACCAAATTACATACATAGGTGCATGAATCACTCCCCAAAGATGGGTAAAATATCAGATAAAAATACAGCAATAAATGAGTAAAACCAGCATAAAAAAGATAGGCCATAACTGCACACCCAAGAAAGGACCTCAAAGTGCAGATCCATAGATCCACACTGCACACCCAAAATATGGACCACAAAGCTCCAACCGGACCTCCAAAGAGTAGTAGAATACCCAACAATTGTTGCACCAAACACTAGATCCTAAGTCTAGAGACTCAAAACCAATCCACCAAAGCTCCAAGGGAGGGAGCCATGAATAGGAAGAAACCCTATCAATTTTGAGAGGCATAGTACCTCCCAACACGAAAATAACCAAAGAATATGCTAGTCCAACAGACCAAGGGCCACACGATAAATTGTAGCATCAAATCCAGTCCCAAATCGACGAGAGCAAGGTGGGGAGCCCACGGGGGAAAATCCACCAGCAATGAAATGAGTTATCCAATCAAATAGAGAGACTCACCGACATGAAAATAGGCAGGGGAGGAACGAGTATCCCATGGGGGCATAACCACCAGTAGACCGGAGTGAAAGAACCCCAACCGGCCAAAGGCCACGCAAACAGAGCACCATTCCAGACCAAGATCACTGAAGGGATGTGCCGTCATGGAGGGATGCAGAGCCGAGTGCCTTTGGGAGGGAAAGTGGCTAGGGAAACCCTAGCCACCTCCCCCCATCTGTTACCCGACTTGTTACAATAACAACACTTAAGATTTCAGAGGGTTTTCACGCAGAGTCGCCTCCCTCCAATAATAAATGTAACCTAAAGTTCCATCTCTCCTCTCACTTCTAAAGAGAGGAATGTTATCCTAACAATATTAAACTTTATTTAGATAGGAATTTTCCTACAATAATAATAATAATAATAATAATAATAATTTTATTATAAAAATTATGTATTTCCTATAAGATAGATTATCCTTTTCACATCCTTTGATGGTGATTATCCTTGAGTTGTTATTCAAGGATACATTATATGTTGAGATAAGGCTATATTTATTATATATACACTATATATCTCACTTGTGATGTAATTATATTTTCATGATTAAGAAAATTGTGCGTTTGAGAGAAACTAGTGAACCTGAACAATAGGAAGATTTTTCTCGTACATGGTTTATTAAAAATTATTGAATCAAAAATATTCATATCCATACCTTTTAATCCCCGTCTCATCATCATCGATCATCATTCTAAGTTTTCTTTGTCTTACCCACAACCACATTGGGTTTTTGTGGACTACCCTCATTCATTACATCCTTTGGGTTTTCCATAGGTTTACCCTTGACCATTACAATTCCTTAAGATAGGGGTAGGTAAGTGTTACGATAGAGAAGTATTCACTAAGTGTTCGGATTGAATATATGGAGAGGGAAAATTAATTGATTGAGGCTTCCCAACCATCCATTATCCTGACTCGCGAAGTGAGTGGAGTCATTTCTTTCCTAGCTATGGAATTCCCAAGACAATGATACGGAAATGGGAGTGGGCTAAAATTATTTCATGATAGTAGTTGGTCTCCACCGTTTTTATTTCTATATGGTGGCATCAAAGATAGAGGTAGAGAGAGCAGGTAGCTAGATAGCTAGTGTCTTAGTAAGAAACAAGTGGTTTTTGGTTTTCCATGAACCATTCAACATTTAAATTATGTGGGCATACTTGTCTCGCGTACATACATTTTCAAACACAATACTATTAATGTTTACCTTGCTTTTCTTCCGTCTTGATTTTGATGTGTCAAACTTCCTTCCTTTCCTTGTTTCTTTTCTCATCAATATTGGCTCGCTCCTTTTTTATTCTGTTAGTACCCATGAATCCATCTTATTGAGCTTTCATCTTGCTTGTACTTTCCTCTATCATATTCTTTACTTCTTCCATTCTTCATTGGATTCATCATCTATGTCAAATTATGACTCTTACTACACTTCATTATGAGTTTTTTTTTCTTTTTTTAGATCTTCATCTTAATACTCTTTAAGTCTACACAATATTTTAGTTTAGTAGTTAATCATTTTAGAAAAAAAATCCAAATAAAATTTATGTGATTTCCAACCTATACTCAACTTATAACGTTAGTTTTCCAAACTAAAACTCATAACAATAACAACTTTTCCATGAAACAAAAAATTGTAAAACCTTGACTTTATCCTTGACAATTTCAATGATTTTCATCAATTAAATATTTGTTTTTATACTTAATCCACCCTTTTACAACCTTTAACCATTTGACTCAAAATAACATTAATTCTAGGGGGCTTACATCAGAGATTAACAAATTGTAAAGCTTGACTTTATCCTTGACAATTTCAATAATTAATTTTCATCAACTAAATATTTGACTTTATACTTAGTCAACCATTTTACTCAAGATGGCATTAACTCTTGACCGCTTACATCAAAGCTTAACAGGGCTATAATTAACTTGACCAACTTTGTCTCGAAAAATAAAATAGATACTTCATCTCATAATCTTTAAATGACTTTTTGCTAATTACAACTTATTAGATTTGGGTTTACATCAATAAAGTTAATAGAAAAACAAAAATCTCCGCATAGTGCAAAACTTTTAATATAAAATAAGGAATCTCAACATCGCATCATACTTCAAGTGGGATAAATGTCTTGCATCATGCACGTGAATTGTTTGTTGATGAGACCACCATTTCCTTCTCGCCAAGAATCCTCTTCACTAGCGTGTGCATGGGCTCCTCCTACTTCTATCTTCCACTTTACAATTGGTGATCGCCGAGAGTACTCTCCCCTAGCGGGTGCATGTGCTCCTCCTCTTATAATAAGACTAGATTCTTCTATCTTCACACTTTACAATTGGCCATCTACAGCCATTCTAATGCTCCAAATTAATGGATGAACAATCACTAAACCCTTTCTTTCTACCATTGACAACAATTGCAAGATTTCTTCTTCAATGGTTTTGTGATGTTTTTTCCACTAATCTATGAGTATTTGTATCTAGGGAAATATAAATGAAACGTGGATGTTATGCACAATGACCTCCTGTTGCAATGCCTCAGCCAGACCACATAGAGCAAAGTTTCCCGAAGAATAAGCTGTGTACCGTTACAGGCCCACCTTCCCAGCCTAGGATGACATCAAAGAAATGGAAGCCAGCAATCTGTTTCCGCTCCTTTTCATGTAAGGAAGTGCAGCTTTGATTAAATGAATGGTCAAATTGATATCCACCATGGATCACATGGTGTCCACAGAATATATATCAAACTCTTAATGAGTAAAAATGGCTCCATGGTATCCACATTTGATATATCAAATTCTTAGTGAGTAACAATGGCATTTGTGCAAATCAATATATCAACGGCCTTCAACTGCTCAGCTTTAAGATAAAATTTGAAAGAGCAGTCATAGCACAAGATTATACACACAAATAATAATTTCTATTACAAATATTATACACAATATTACAGGTATATATAATTGGAATCAGATCCAACTATCTTCAAACATAAAAATAGTTATTGAAAAAATCTCTAGATAACCTCCAACAAATCCAAACCAATTTTATTATAAACATTATTTCAACACGTCATTCATCACTTTCTTCCGATCTTCGAAATTCTGTACATATACACTCTATAAATCCTCATCTCTTGCTCAGTAGAACTCTCGACAGATTTTTTTAGCTTCCTATAACCTGCTAGCATTACGTTCCAACAGATTTTTTTAGCTTCCTATAACCTGCTAGAATTACGTTCCAAGATCGAAACTCGGACGCCTTCTTCTGCTGCCAAGTGTGCCAAGGCTAATAACTTGAGCCTTCACTAATGAAAACATGGCGACCTTTAATTGGAACCTTAACTAGTCTAAGTTGGACGATCCACCATAAAAATACGATAAAAAATACCGGGCAAGCTAATACAAATATCCAAAGGAGACTGTGGATGGCCATTGCCAGGAGTTGCAAGTTTACGACCCAACCAGAAACGGTGCCTTGGCATTTGATTTTAGATATGCTGGTTTTATGTGCTTTGATACCAAATTTTGGGAATATAATTCAACAATAAATACACTTAGATATCCAATCAAAGGAAGGAAGGGACATTATAGTTTACACTAAAAAAAATTACGATTATGCCTAATTAGATATTCAGTCCAACCATCTCCATAATTTTTTCCAATAATATCTCTTTAAATTTATTAACTGATTTTATGAGATCCTTATCCTTATTTCTCTCCATAGTTTCATCTTTAATTCATAATTAAACTTGTTGAACTTTTTTATTATCTCTTTAAATTTATTAACTGAATCAAAAAGACATTATAGTTTACACTAAAAAAAAATATTAAAATTATGCCTAATTAAATATTCAGTCCAACCATCTCCATAATTTTTTCTAATAATATCTCTTTAAATTTATTAACTGATTTTATGAGATCCTTATCCTTATTTCTTTCCTTGGTTTCATCTTTAATTCATAATTAAACTTATTGAACTTTTTTATTATCTCTTTATATTTATTAACTGATTTGATAAGATCCTTATCCTTATTTCTCTCCTTGGTTTCATCTTTAATTCATAATTAAACTTAATAAAAATATCCTTGGTTTCATTTTAATTCATAGTTAAACTTATTAAACTTTT